>VDFB02389778.1:0-32692 GCA_007258455.2 Sequoia sempervirens
ACATTGAAGATAGGTATCAAGGAGACACTGTAGTACCATAGGGGAGAAAAAGTAGACACAAGGTAGTGCGGTAACCAAGCTGTTGGGTCATTTAAGACACACCAATCACATCAGTCAACATCAAAATATAAAATTGAGCTTGATACAAAGATTTGAATTGTGCGAATTTATGAGTCAAGAGTAAATGCATCTTGTTGTTAAAATACATGAAATAAATTGAGATTTTTCACTCATAACAGATGAAGCCAAGTTGCAAACGAGCTCAAATTGTGGGAGTGAAGGGAATTCTTCAAAGTGAGTTCTATTCCTGAGATGACGAGGAGATCAATCTCAACAGGTTCCATACTTTACTTGATGGGATCATCATACTGGACAGTGGATATACAAAGTTCCTAGTGGATGTCAGAAATCTCCTGGATAGCAGATGGAAGAGTCACCTTGCAAACTTCGTAGCTGCACAGGAATTCAAGTGGCCAAGTGACTTGACGATTAATAAATGGCAAGAAAAATACTTGGGCTCTAAGGAGGATTGATTATATCATACAGTAAAAGCTTTGAACAAGTCTTAGATGAGCATAGGTTTTTACTCGGAGATTAACGAATTGATACACATGTTTATGATTAAGTTTCTTTAGTTATGTTTAATTTCAAAATTATGCTTTGTTATCAAAAGACATGTCCTTTGGTCTGAAGCTTTTTACCTCTTGTATATATAAGAGAGACCAGGACCAAAAGAAATTATTAGATATAGGAGAAAGAAATAGGTGAATAGGGATAGATAGATAACAAAAGGCTGTCATAATGCTTACATTTCAAAAGACCATGATGCATGTATAAAATTTTGGAGAAATCAATGGAAGATATTTGATTTTGTGGCGTAATTCTAGTATCAACTATTTGTTGGAGTTATTCAATTATCTGGTTGTCTGCATTTTAATAATTCTTTATTATTTAAATTGGTATATCAAGTATATATTCAATTTATCAATGCACATTTGTTGTATTTTTGTGATATAATTAATTGGCTTCCCCAAAGGAATTAAAATCATTCTAGTCAATCACAGTAATTTGGAGGTGTTATTTGGATCAATAAGAAGAGCCATATAATTAGGGTTGTCAATCTATCTCCAATCTGGTGTTATCTGTGTTCTTGCATAATTTATTCAATTGGTTCTTTCAAGTAAATATCAAATCCTTTTGATAAATTATAAGTAACCTGGTTGTGTCAGTTGGATCCATAAGTAGAGTTTGTCAATCACTTTCCTGTGTGTTTATACAAGTTATAAACAAATATTAGTGTGCCAAATAGCTAGAGCTACTACCAAATACAAGCCACTTATCTTAGACTTTCATTTGACTTTGTTCACCCAACAAGGCACTGGTCTTATCCATTTCATCATTTAGTTTTATCAAATTCATTTTCAAAACCTCACATCTGTTAACTAAACATATTCATAAACTTCACCTTGATATTGCTTATACAATTTATACCAAATTAGGTTTGCATCGCTCCACTCTCAATTTCCATTGTGGATAGATTGCTTAAGTAGGAAACACACAGTTTAAGTTTGCCTCATTTGCATAGGTATACCCACCTAGGTCTGACAAATCCTGAAGAGAAGAAGGTTTAAATACATTATTTGGCCTTGTGCGTTAGCCTAAAATGTACCAAGATCTTGGCAACCTCTTGTGGATTTTCAACCAACGTTTTTGAGAACTAAAACAAGGTATGCCACCAGACCCACTATCTTATGCTGGGCCATATTTCAATTCCTATTCATCTGGTAACCAATGGAAACCCCCATATCCATCCAACTATGGAGGATATCCACCACATCCTTGGAATAACTCTCCAAATGCTTGGACCAATCATCAAAACTCTCAACAACCTTAGGGGAATTGACAACAAATATCAATGGCATTGGCAACCACCTCTAGGAAATTGGCAACAAACAAATCAATGGAGGGGAGGACAACAATGGCCAACCTAGACAACCAGTTACATGCAGCCACCTTCTCAGCCCCAACATCCTGCTATAATACCTCCTCCTGCTAATTCAAGATCAAATGCACCTAAACCTACTCAACTACCAGCTCAACCCACACCCAATCCAAATAACAAACCACAACACTAGTTTGTATACTCTGCTGATTCAAATCGATTCCCTGCATATGTTGTGAGTGTAAGTGACATCCACTTGCTTTCATGAACTACTTTACTAGCCCCTTCCAAGCCTATTATCACCGAGCTTCTTGTGGAAGAGGAAGAGGAACTTTTGAATGATCCCATTCAACCAAGTGCACCTAAAAATCCTGAACTAGTCCAAGTGAAGCAAATTGAACAAGAACCACCATTTCCTTAGTGATTGGAAGTTTCCAAGCAAAAGGAAGAAAATGAGGACACAACCATTGACATCTTGGATCAGCTGAATCATATATGTGTCTAGATACCTCTATTTCAGGCCATAAAGGATGTCCCAATCTATGGCAAGGTAATCAAAGAAGCATGTCTCAAGAAGTCGAGCAGGAAAAAGAAAGACCCAACTATAGTTCATGTGGTGGGACAACTAGCTGACATCATGCTTGGGAAAGTGACTATCCCCAAGTACAATGACCCAGGTAGTCCTATGGTAGCAGTTGTTATAAATGGGATTCAAATAAAGAATGCTCTGATTGATTTAGGGGTAGCAATAAATGTAATGACTAAGGACATCTTGTAACAACTAAATGTTGCAAGCATGAGATCTACTCCTACTATCCTGCAACTTGTTAATAGTTCTACTGTTAAGCTTGATGGTATAATGGAGGACCTTGTGGTAATTCTAGACTTTTGGGATTACCCAATAGACTTCATGATTCTTTCTCCTAAAGCTACACTAGGCAGGTATCCCATTATTCTTGGAAGGCCATGGTTAGCAATTATAGATGCATATATTGGATGTCGGTCAGGTGACATGACCATTTCTAATGGGAAGAACACCAAAAATTTTGTTCTTTATCCTCCTACTCATCCATCCCATGATGAGGATAATTCCTTATGGCCACATGTTGGTGAAGAGGCCGAGGAAGTTAATTCTGTGGCCCATCTTATGATGTTAGGTAGAAGCTCTTTTATGCAGCTTCAAGATGAAGATGAATTATTGGATAACATCATTCAAAACCATTGTGAAGTGGAGGAAGCATCATCTTCTCATTCTGCTGCTCCAGTCAAGACACTTTTGCCTGTTCTTCCTGTAGCCACTTTTCATGCAGATGTTCTTTCTGCAGCCACTCTTCCTGTAGCCACTCTTCCTGTAGTCGGACTTCCTACAACAACAGGTATGTCCCATACATTGCTGCCATATGAATTCAAGATACGATGCATTAATGAAGCAACCATGATCAAATTAACTACACAAGTGCAGGTGTCAGAAGGAAAATATCTGAATGCTAATAGCAAACTGAGTGAAGAACAACAATTGTTATTGGAAAACTTATTGAGGACTTGCCAACATGCATTTGCATGGGACTATCATGATATGAAGGGATTGGACCCTAAACTTTGCACTCATAGAATTTACATCAGAAATTATTGCACCCTAGTGAGGTAGCCACAAAGGAGAATTAACCCTGCACTGAGAGAAATTGTAAAAGGAGAACTGCATAAATTGCTAGATGTAGGATTTATCTACCCCATTTCAGATAGCAGTGGGTGTCTCCATTAGTGATGTACCCCAAAGGAGAGAAATAGAGAGTTTGTGTTGATTACAAAGAACTTAATGCTGCCACCAAGAAGGACCATTTTCCTTTACCCTTCATAGATCAAGTTTTGGACTCACTTGTAGGAAAGCAATACTTTTCTTTTCTAGATGGTTAATAGCTGTAGGTCCAAATTGCACACGAGGATCAGGAGAGGACCACCTTTACCTATCCATGGGGGACCTATGCCTACTTATTACTCCCATTTGGCTTATGCAATGCACCCACAACTTTCTAGAGGGTAGTCATCAACATATTTTCAGATATCTCTCTTGATTGCATGGAAATTTACATGGATGACTTTACCACCTATGGTGTTGATTTCAATCAGGCATTGGAAAATCTCAGGAGAGTCCTATAGAGATGTGAAGACCAAAATCTATCTCTAAATAGTGAAAAGTGTTTCATGATAATGCAGGAAGGTGTAGTCCTTGGCCACTACATCTCTCACAAAGGAATTCAAGTAGATCCTGCAAAGATTGAGGTGATCACAAATTTGTCCACACCTGAAAAATAAAAAGATGTTAGGAATTTCTTAGGCCATGCAGGATATTATAAGCATTTCATCAAGGATTTCAGCAAAATAGCAACACCATTGTATACTCTTCTCACCAAAGATGCTAAATTTCAATGGACAAAAGACTGTGACAAAGCATTTTATGATTTGAAGGTAGCCTTGACTCATGCTCTTGTACTCAAAGGACCTAATTGGGAGCTTCCTTTCCACATCCATACAGATGCATCAGACTATGCCATAGGAGCAGTCTTAGGATAGAAAGAAGGAACTATTGAAAATGCCATTTATTTTGTCAGCAAAAATTTGCAAGGAGCTGAATTCAAGTATATAGTGACAGAAAAATAAATGTTGGTAGTGATCTATGCCCTCAACAAATTCAGGCATTACATAACGGGCTACTAAATCTTTGTGCACATCGATCATCCAACCATTAGATATCTCATGAATAAGCCCCCGATCTCAGGTAGATTAGCAAGATGGTTGTTGTTGATGCAAGAGTTTGACATGACCATTGTGGATAAACCAGGGAAGGCCAATGTTGTTGCAAACTTTCTTTCAAGGCTGACTACATCAGAGGAAAATCAAGCCATAGATGATTATTTCCCTGATGAGCATCTATTCTCCATCAGTGTGCAAATGCCCTATTATGCTAACATAGCTAATTATTTGGTCACAGGTAGAGTTCCTCCTCATTTATTTCCAAAAGAGAGAAGGGCACTCATTGAAAAATATTTTCCGTTGTCATGGATTGTTGGATGTTTGTTTTATACTAGACCTAATCATGTCATCAGGAGATGTGTGAGAGAAGATGAGACATATGACATTTTTCATGCATGTCACAACGAACCATGTGGAGGAAATTTTGCAGCTAAGAGGATAGTAATGAAAATTTTAAACACAAGATACTATTGGCCCACACTCCACAAGGATGCATGAAGATATACAAGGAAATGTGATAGATGCCAAAGGATGGGTTGGCCAACCAAATCTGATGAGATGCCAATTTATCCTCAAGTAGTAATCACTCCCTTTGACAAGTGGGGATTGGATTTTGTAGGACCCATTGACCCTCCATCAAATGGTAAGTCTTATCCTGGTATGCACTAATTATGTAAAAAAGTGGGTAGAAGTTAAGGCCATGAAGCATGCAAGAGATAACAAAGTTGCATAATTTTTTTATGAGATTTTCACAAGGTATGGAGTTCCAAGAGAGATAGTGACTGATCAAGGGGCTCAATTCACATAAATTCTTCTTGCAACACTAGTCAATGAGTACAACATAAGACATGAAGTCTACTCCTTATCACCCCTAGGCCAATGGCCAAGTTGAGTTGACCAACAAAGAAATTGAAGCCATTCTGACGAAAACAGTCACTGTTCATAAAAAAGATTGGGCAAACAGGTTACTAGAAGTTGTTTGGGCCTACATAACTACCTAGAAAACAACTATAGGCTTCAGTCCATTTGAATTGTTGTATGGAAAGACAACCATGATGCCCATTGAATTTGAACATAGGATTCTTAGGACTGCAATAGATTTGGGGATGGATATCTCTGAGGCACAAAAAGAAAGAATCATGCAGCCGAATGCTTTGGATGAGATGAGGAAAATAGCCTTGCATCACACTGAGGTGGTGCAAAATCAAAGAATAAAGTGGCATGATAAATTCATCAAGGACAAGAAATTCCAACCAGGAGATTGGGCCCTACTCTATGACTCAAGGTATTAGGACAATGCAGGAAAATTGTAGACAAGGTGGCTAGGACCATGTGAGATTGCTGAAGTATTCCCTAATGGTGTTGTACAACTCACTACTATTGACCCAGTTAAATTTAAGCTTCTTGTCAATGGTCATCGCCTCAGATTGTATCACAAGCCAACTTCCAAAGAGGATTTCCTGCAACAATTCACTCAACATGTAGCACCCAAGCTTCTTGCAGCCGAAGGAAGTGGACGTAGTGTCCCTCCTTTTGGCTAATTAAGGTATGTACTTGTCATAATAAAGACTTCCACTTTTGTGGGAGTCCACTTCTTCACCCATCCACCCATCTACCCATCCATCTCCACCTTTCTCTCTCTTCCATCACTTCACTTCATTCCAATCCACCTCATTCCACTTCATTTTCATTAATTGCTCAACTTATTTCTTAAAAAGGAAAACGATACTTCCTCCACTATCTTTGTAGCAATTCTTCCACACATTCAGGTATGTGCGCATTAATTTCTATATCTTAATTGTCTTTAGTGCATTCATTTAATTATTGTACGTTAATATGGATGTTCACCATAGCATGCCATTATTCCCTACCCCTATCAAATAAACATTATCACCGCTCCCATCTCGCATGTGAATAATTTTCCCACGTGTCAGTCCATGCTGGTCTACATTGAGACGAATCGCATGTGTAAGGTGACACCAAGTTATATCACCATTTCTCTCCATCATAGCTTTCCTTTATTACTCCTTCCTTGCCATTATTGACCTTGTCATAATCTCAAGTTACAAAAAAAAGGTAAAGTAGAAAGGGAAAATTTAGTTGAGATTAGCATTAGAAATTTAGCAAGTGTTGCAGGAAGGTGAATTTGGTTTTCAGACGAGAATTGGAGGAAGGAAACCGTAGAGTGATTATTTGATTGTAGACAATGGGAGGTGGGTTAATTCGAAATGAACCCATGATGCATGATGTATTACTACAGGATGCACTCTGTTTGGCTGAATTCAAAAATTGCAGGTGGTTAGAATACTTCCTGAAGCTGGATGGTTTTGATGAGGACATTGCACTAGAATTTTCCCAAACATTGTTCGAAGGGAAGGCCATGGTAAAAGGGTTGGAGGTCATGGCGACTGAGGAAAGAATTCCAGAATTCATAGGGTTACCTGCCGATGGTGAACATTACCTTGCTTCCAAAGACGTCAAGTCAGCTAGGGCTGAATTTACAGAACCGAGCGACCCTCCATTGAGCATAGATAAACAAGGTACGAAGAAAACTTCTCTGCCTGAGCCATGGAAGCATGTAGTTGTTTATGTCATAAGATACATCACTTGTGAGGGTCGATTTTCGAATCTACATTCCATGCACTTCAAAATTTTAAATCACATGAGGCACGAGAGGAGGATGAATATGCCAAACATGCTATACAACCTTCTTTCAATCATGGTGGTAGAGATTCAAAAAGGTAGGGACAATTCCGTTTTGCACCATTTTCTGATTAAATTGTTAGTTGAGAAGTCTCTGCATGATATGTCTGGAATGACCTGGGAAGAGTTCATAAAAATTGATCAAATTAGACCTGAAGTGACCTAGGGTTTTACCTCAACCTCGTAGGTCTAGCAGGAGATTGAGCACAACTGAAGCCACTCTTGGTGCTTTAACCTCTAGCGTAGGCCCTAGTGTAAACCCTCCTGTAATAGAAGAAACCATAGAAATTAGCTCTTCTAGGACAAAGCAGTTAGACAAAGAAAGTTCATCTCTAGATTTTGATGATGATGTTCCTCTTGGAATCCTAATGAAAACTAGGGAACATAAGAGAGAGGCAGAAATGAGAAAAGGAAAAGCTAAAAAGCAGACGATAGAAAAAGAGGTGCCAAGCTCTAAGAAGAGAAAGGCTAACACTGTTTAGCCTGCAACCAAAGAAAAACATGAAAGCCCTCCCAAAAAATCAAGACCATCCGGGCCAACCTTTGGTATGCCTCCATAGCAAAGGGCTAAGTCTAGAGAAATATCACAGGGGGACACAAAAGATCCAATGGGGTAGGTGAATGTAGAGGAAGAGGACATATTTGAGAGCAACAAACATAACACTGGCCAATCTTGCTAATATTGAAGAACAAGTCAAAAATCAAGGGTATGAGGAAAATCAGGATTTCCTACAGTTAGAGATCCTGTAGCATGAGAAAGAGCAAGAACAAAAGTAGGAGTTCCTGCATCAACAACAAGAATTGACTGAATGATCCGTATCCCTGCAACTGGTACCATATGAAGAACAAGCATCAATGCTGGGGAAATGTTGGTA
The DNA here is from genome assembly GCA_007258455.2 of Sequoia sempervirens. Taxonomy (NCBI): domain Eukaryota; kingdom Viridiplantae; phylum Streptophyta; class Pinopsida; order Cupressales; family Cupressaceae; genus Sequoia; species Sequoia sempervirens. Next base: position 8,272 of record VDFB02389778.1, read on the forward strand.
GGAATACATAACCCCCCTGATTTTTCAATGCATATGGTAGCTATGCATTTATGGAAAGAGATGCAAAGAATGGAAGGAGGAGAAACGCAGGTTGAAGAAGGAAGTTCAAAAGAAAGATGAGAAGATTGAAGACAAGGATGCAAAAATTGCTACCTTAAAGAAGGTGGATGATATGACAACCTTGGTACCCCAAATTTTAGAGTGCAGGACCCCTCCAAGGGTCTATGCTCTACATATGAAGGAGAAATATATTTATTTTAAGTTGGTAAGGATTGTCTCAGGTTTGAACCCTTCCTTTGAGACTTCTATTGAATTTTTCAATACTTATCAGATTTCTTCCCCTGAGATGAAGAATTTTTTTTGTGAGTTTTACTTGCATAATTATGCTGTGACTCAAGACCATGATTGGAATCCACTGCTGTATGTTGGGAATGTCCAATTAAGGGCATTCATGTCTTGGTTACAAAATGAGATTAGTTGGGGACAACAATATGGGGCTTATAAGCAAATGGAATCTAACATTCCTCTGGCCATTAGGGTTGAATCAAAGAATCCAAGGGACATTTACAAGGAATGACACAATTTTTTTTTCAGACCTAGCTATGGTAATAGGATCATGCCCTGGATAGAAGCAGTTTATAGTGAATATGAGGCAAAGGAAAAAGTAAAAGAGGAAATTGTGAAGAGATACCTATCACAAAGATGGAATAGCCTAACTGATGAGCTAAAAGAGGTTGAGCCTCATTCCATCCAGAACTATGTTGTAGCTCTTAAAAGAATTGACAGATATATAGATTGGAAGAACAAAGGGACGGTTTTGGCTTCCCTTGACTTTTTAGCCACCCATCCAAATGTGGCCCATTCCAAACTTCAGGTTTTACCACTATGATATTGCTGCAGAGAGACATAGATGAAGCAGATTGGACAGACAACAAGGATTCTATTGGGACCCTGATTCACGCACAACAAACACTAATGTTGGATAGTTGTCAGTTGCAAATTTCAGAGCATTGACCAAGTAGAAGAACAACCCTTCCCCTGCTGGAGGACCAACAAAACCTTAGGTTGGGGGGGAGTGATGAGTCCAGTTTATGGTCTAATTTTGGGTAGAATTTATGATTTATTTGGTGAAGTTTTCATGGACCTTGATGTTAAGTTTTGATATTTTCATGATATTTCCTCGAAACTATAGACATTGGGCCTAATCTCATTTCTGCAAATCTTTAATGACATTGGCATGTTATATGGACTATCTATATTAATTCTACAGGTGGTTAATGAATGTTCTTTAAGATAGTTACATATATGTGATTATTGTGTATACTAATATTGCCATGCAAATATGATTAGAGACCTGCGACATTGAGAAGATTCCACTAGCTAGTTATGCACCATATCGTTCAACAAGGCAATCATTCAAAGGTCAACAGAGGTCGATGATGAGATATTCTTCATACAAATTGAATGTAACCACCTTGTAATGGTCTTTAATGCCATTGAGCAAATGCGGGCGTTACTGTTGTGCTGAATCTGCGTTTGGACATGGATGTCTGATCGGATTCCATGCATGTGTAACCGCCACTCCACTTTCTTTGCTTTCCCTAATTGGCATCCTCCCAATTCATGGAGTTGACTGCCTTGCTTAGCTGGTAGTATAAATAAGGATCAGATGCTCCTTCTCATAAGGTTGCATGATCTGATGATGTACTTTCATTCTTAAGTTTTTAGCAATACAGTTATGCTACTCTTTTGTACTCATGAATTCCAGTAAATAAAATGAAGTTCTAAGTTTGAGTATTTGAGTTTACATTAGTTTTAGAGGATACTCATCTAAGGGGGCCCACTTGGTGAGCAATCCATCATTTAGCTTAGTTTAGCCTAGTTATTACTTTCTGTTCAATAATTAGTTAAGAATCTGGCGCTAACTGTTCCTATAGCCACTAGAATTCTATTTTGTGTCTGTTCCTGTAGCCAAAGCAGACAGAGTAGTTTCCTATTTGTTTGCTTAGATTTTCATTTCTGTCATGTATTTCAGCTTAGTATAGTTGTTGGTTGATGCTCAAAATTTATGTTATTCCTTTCCAAGCAATTTACTTTCAACATTGTGTCTTTCTTAGCTATAGATGAAAATGGCTACTTTGGGTTCCTAGTGCACATACTGTGCTGACCCATTTCAAGTTCACGTCCCTGGGTTGACAAGTTAAATGCACCTTCATGATGATTGAAATAGCTATTTAGGTTAGATGTCCAATCTTTGAATCACGATTGTAAAGGCCTAGTTGTTGAATCATTATAAGAGGCCGACACCAAGGCCGATGTTTCCACCTATGGGAAAATCTACGCTTACCTAAAAGACAACACCATCCCGCCCGATTTATCTCAAAATCAGAAATGAAACCTTATTCGACAAGTAGCTCGCCATACCTTAATCACCGATGTACTTTACCTTCGAGGTCTTGATGGTACTCTCCTTCAGTGTCTGGAATGTAACAAAGTTGAAACGACTTTATGTGAGGTTCATGATGGTATCTGTGGCACACATTCAAGTGGCCTAACTTTAGCTAAGAAACTCCTACGTTTGGGGTATTACTAGCCAAATATGGAGAAGGAGTCATTCCAATATGTTAAGAAGTGTCAAAAATGTCAAATCCATGGAAACTTGATACATGCACTAGCACAAGAATTGCAACCTTTCGCATCAACATGGCCTTTTTGTCAGTGGGAATTTGATCTTGTAGGTAAGATACATCCATCTTCATCCAGTAGACAAAAGTTTATCATCATAGCCACAAAGTATTTTACGAAGTGGATTGAAGCTGTTCCTTTGACCGTCATCACAGGAAAACAAATTTCATCATTCAGTTTGAATTATATCATCTGTTGGTATGGCATTCCTCAATCTATTATGACAGACAACGACAAACCCTTCAATAATCAGGATGTCCAAGAACTCTTTGAGAGGTTCCATATACAACATCAATTTTCTACACCATACTATCCCCAAGGAAATGGCCAAGCAGAGGCCTCAAACAAGACTATCTTGAAGATCTTGAAGAAAAATGTCAACGATGTTGGACGAGATTGACACATTCAACTGAACCCTGCTTTGTGGGCTTTCAGAACCAGTATCTAAACTCTGACAGGAGCTACACCCTACGCTCTAGTCTATGGATCAGAATCCATTCTACCCATTGAGGTAGAAATACCATCACTACGGGTGCCATTGGAAGTGATCATAATAGATGAGGATTACAAAGTGTCTAGGTTGCAAGAATTGGAACTGTTAGATGAGCATTGTCAGCAAGCAGATGATCACCTAAAATCCTATCAACAAAGAATGTCTAGGAGTTACAACCACAGAGTCAAACCAAGAACCTTTTAGTTGGGTGACTTGGCCCTGAAAGAAAATCCCCATAATCAACAAGACATAGAGAAGAAGGGGAAGTTTGAACCTAATTGGCTAGGTCCCTTTGTAGTTGTATCAGTCTTCGGATCAGGAGCATATCAGTTGTCCAAACTAGAAAGGGATTTGTTTGATGAACCCCTCAATAGCCTGTACCTCAATAAATTGTACACCTGAGTCATCCAGTGCATTGGAAAAGGTCCTAAAAAAATACAAAAACATCAGAAAAATGTCCCAAAAAAATGGTTGCCTTGATGAAAACCTAGAAAAAGAGAAAAATACAAAAAAAAGAAGTTAAAAATAAATAAAATAAAATAAAATCATAAAATAAAATAAAAAAATCATATAATCTAAAAAATGCAATAAATGCAAGTAGTGAAAACCTAGCAACAGGCGCTATTTGTGATAGGCTAGCTTTTCCATCTATTTGAGCATGCTGAACATTTTCTTTCGCCATCAACCTACCTATAATCGGAAAGCATCATGTACATATCCTGACATCGCAGTCATGTCTCACCCTAGACTAAGGGAAAAATCTTGAACTCACTGGGGGCAATAAACTTTGAGCTTAAACCAATAGACAAACAACAGTAAGATAAACAAAAAAACACAAAGATCATAGTCCAACACAACATTGAACATCAATAGCAACCATGAACACATCAACCATCAAACATCAAATAGCTAAATCAATCCAATCAAAACAAACCTCAAATGGATGATGTTCCTTCTAAATCATGGCTCTATCACTGTGGCATGACTGCTCAATTGTTGAACTTTGATTTTTGTCATCATATCTCTGGAGCACCTCTATGATGTATCGAACTAGAGGAGCTAGGAAGGAGTATGATTTTTCTTTGTCTGTTGTCTGTGAGTTGATCACTATTACTATGCAAATTGTCATGGGACGTGCTCTACAAAGTATCACTAATGACATTATGAAATTGCATACGAAAATGGTTAATTCTTATCTGTTTACGCGGGTAATGCTTAGGTCATCTTGGTTTAATTATGCCTAGATGCTTGTGTTAACTTGTAATATCAAACATCATGGAAGTAGTACTTAGGTCATCATGGTCTAAAATATGTCATTGATGCTTGTACTCACTTTCAACATTTTAAAGGCTCAATGATGAAAAAAACACAACAAATTGGCTGTTACAATGACAACATTTGCATATTAGATCTGCTTGAGTAGGGTAGATTGCATCCATGTTAGTCTGCATCTGTATTTATGGGATTTCCAAAGCTACAACAAATTTCACAATGATGTTATCTCTCACATTAACGGATTTAGTACATTTGACATTAACCAAAAACACATCATTTTCATATAGTTGCACATCAGTTGCATCATCATTTTCATACATTAGAAATCATTCTCACACATTATCACATCGGTTCCATCATCATTTGCATACATTAGAAAACACATCAATTGCATCATCATTCACATTCATCCATCCAGGCATTACATCAATATTTGCATAAGAAAACACAAAAAGACGTGCATTGCATCTCATTTACATAATCAAAATCATGTCATATAGTCACATTAAAAAAGTTGTCCAATAAGATTAAATGAGTGAGTCTCTTCAGATTTCCAAGAGAGTTGGGAAATACGTCAGGTTTTGTGAAGCTTAACTTAACAAATAATCAACTTACTGTAGCCATCCCACAAATTTTGGAAATTGGATAGATTCACTCATTTAAGCTTAAGGCCCTAGAGGTTTTGAAGTCTTACGAACTCAGTTAAACATAATCATTTGCATCACATATCATTTACATCACATAATCTAAATCCATCTCACATAGCATAAAACATCATCCATAAAGCACTTCCAAATCATCAATCATGCATTATCATATCATCATTGCATACATCATATCATTCATTACATAATCATCATAATCTTCATGATCATCATCATATAAGCATCATAAACACATAGAACTATGCACCATCATATGATCATACATTCATCCATTCATTGCATCATTTATTTGCATTAGAAAAGAACAAAAATATAAAATGCATTACATCATTTGCATAATGAAATCCATCACATAGACATCATTTAGAAAACATCATAGAATCATAACACATCAGTTACATCATCATTTGCATCCATAACATATCATATCATCATCATATAGAACATCACATAACATCATAAAATAGAAATCAAATGCATCCATCATAATCATCATGATCATCATCACATATAAACATCATTTAGACACATAGATCATAATCATCACAACATATCATATAACCTCAAAATCATGATGTCAAATGTACAAGGATATCCAAAGGTATAAAGAGATACATCAATATAAAAAATGGCAGTGTATTATAATGTCTAAAATCAAGAGGTACATCATCAATGTCTCAAAAACATCAGTGTATACATGTCCAAAGTACATCAGAAAACCAAAAATCAGAGCTATGTCATGCTCCCCCTAGATGGTGTTGGCATCACAGGACTGGTACCTCCTCCACTTGATGGACCTACACCAGGATCTCTCCGATCTCTAGGAAGCAGCTGCGTAACACCCATGCTAGTGGTCCGAGACTGGGATCTCCCTGATTGTGACTGTGCAAAACTCTCCCACCACTCGCGACGAACCACATCATGATACCTAACCCTATAAAACTCTGCTCTTATGAAGTACGGTGTATCTCCTAAAATACTCTAAAGCACCGACAACCACTGTAGCCTATTGTAATCTCTCGGAGACACCCTTGACCTACTCCAGCTACCTCTCAAGGTATCCCTGCTAACCTGTCCCTGCTGAACCTGTTGTCTAGCAGTATCCCTCTCTACCGTCAATATCTGAACTTGTCCCTATGCATGTGTGAGAAAAACCTATACCTGCTCTAACTGACCCTACAACGTCTGAACCTGTACCTGTAAAGCAACTATTTGTGTCTACTGTTCTAGTGAGGGTAATCGAATCTCCACATGTTGCCTCCTGTGAGGCACTCTCATCTCTCCAACATTGGTACCTAGCCCTCCTCCAACCCCATCGCCTCCATCATCACCTCCGTCATCATCATCCCCGTCACCATCCCTATCATCACTGCTCTCTGACTCCTCATCCTTTGAATCCTCCTCTCTCCTCTGCCTTCGCCCATGACCTATTGCCCTCCCCTCCTCCTCTAACAATGGTATTGGTTCATCCGAGATGGTAATCCATGGAAAAGGATGCAAGAACATGTACTAGGCATACTCCTCTGATATCAAAGCATCAATGATAGCTGGACGAACCTCCCAAGGGACAACTTGTAATCCCTGGAAGTTCTACATGACTGCATCATAAGATATCATGGGTCCCCATTTGGTCAAATCCATCTGTCGTCGAGCATAATGTGCCACTCCTTGGGGCATCCCCTGCACTCTGTCATACTACCTCAGTACCCTCAACAACAAGAATCTATCAATGATAAACCAGGTCCGCCCAATCAGGAATAGGGACTGACATAAATAAGGCATCTCGGCATCATCCTTTAGCCACTGCTCACAATCAAGATATGGTCACCATACCACAAACTCTAGATCATCCAAGGTCCTCCTCCAGTACTCAAGTTTTCCCAACATAGGCTGAGTAAGTCGACTAGCATAAAGGTGTACATATGCCCTCATAGCAGCACGTTGTCTATCTCCAACTGGCCGTGCAACTGCTATATGCTCCCAGGCCCATACCTGAAGCAATGTGACCCCCGCTGATAAACTCGCCCCTCGACGATAGACCACCTGGTGTAGATCATGGTATAGATGCACGAGCATACAACCCCATGCATATCTAGTGCCCTGAGAAATCATGCTCTCTAGAATCTACCCCAATCCAACTGAAAGCCCCTTTGATGTGCGATTAGGACAAAGGAACCCTCCAATAAATCCAGAAAGAACAGAAGGAAATGTGGCATAAGCATCGACCATATCCCTCCATGGAATCTCGTAGCCACATATATGCTCATCCTCGAATACTCTCCTCAATGCCTCGGTCCTTCCCTACTCCTAAGCATCATATAAGACAAGCTCTCCAACCACGGGTGTTTGCAGGATCCGATATACATCCTCTGGACTAATTGTGATCTCACCAGTAGGAAAATGAAAGGTGTTGTGCTTGCTGTGCCACCTCTTTGCTAAAGATGTCAACAACCCCCTGTTGATCCTAATCTGGGGCATGTCAATCAAAGAAGACAAACCGCATCATGTAATAATAGCTTTGTCTCAGCCAACGTCAGGTGGGGAATCAAATCCCATCTCTGTAGGAAGCACTCTCTAATCTGAAGACTTGTCAAAGGCTCCTACCATCACAAAATCGCAAATCAATTAGCCAATCAATCAATCAAACAACATCAATCAATCAAATCAACCTCGCCTATCATGAGGTTCATCAATCAATGCAACCTCACCTATCATGAGGTTCATCAATCAAATCAACCTCACCTATCATGAGGTTCATCAATCAAATAAACCTCACCTATCATGAGGTTCATTAATCAATTTAACCTCGCCTATCATGAGGTTCATCAATCAATTTAACCTCACCTATCATGAGGTTTATCAATCAATCAATGCACCTCACCTATCATGAGGCCCATTAATCAATCAAATTATAATTGATCCTTGCCTATCGCGAGGTCAATTATCATCATCCTATTATTGAATCTCACCTATCATGAGATCAATGGGAATCTAACCTATCAACATTATCAATCAACATCAACACAAAGGCTGACGCGATCAAACATCATCGACATCACAGAGTCTAATCAAGAAAAAATCATCAATCAGTATAAAAATTTCACCAATGTGCTAGAATATTCTTTCTATGCATTGGAAAATCCTATGCACCAGAAAAATCCATCAATGCACTAGAACAAAGGTTCTATGCGCTGAACTATCAGATGCGCCATTTCCTTTGATCTATGTACTAGAACAGGGTCCCAATGCACCGATTCACTCTATGCACTACTTCATCTCATCAATGCACTAACTGATTACACCTAAGTGCTAAAGGATCCTATGCACCACAATAGTTATCAGATGTGCTACTTCAGCAAACCTATGCGCTAAATCATCTACACGCTAATGTATCAACCCAATGCGCTAAATCGCTAACCCTAAGTGCTACTTTATTCTATGCACTATAACAATATCCCTATGCGCTATTGCAGTCTTCCTATGCACTAACCTAAGAAAGTCGAATTCAAAATGTGAAAATGGAGGGAAAAATGAAATGCACAAATCACGAGGCAATTTTTAAGGGTACATACGAGAGGTCCGTACATTGCCGGGAGGTTGTGACGCCTATCCCGCTCGAATCGATGCGTGTGGTAAGGGATCACCATTCTACTCCAAATTGCTAGATTTCTCAATCACTCTCAAGTTCTCCAAATTGCAAATGCACAAATGAAGTTTCAAATCACTTTTTTTAACCTTTTTAAGGTTAATTAAGTGGGATTTTTATGTGGCTTTTTTATTTTATTTATCAAAGGGGCTTAATTGATTATTTCATCACTTAGTGACTTATACATAATTTTTCGGGAGATAAATCATTTCTGAATCATAAAATTTTAAGATCATCATCAAATCATCGAAAAATCATAATTTTTTTTTAAAATTAAAAAAAAAATCCTAAAATTTAAAAATTCACCGATTTATCTCCTAAAGGCATATATCCATCATGAGGTTTATCAATCAATCAATGCACCTCACCTATCATGAGGCCCATTAATCAATCAAACTATAATTGATCCTTGCCTATCGCGAGGTCAATTATCATCATCCTATTATTGAATCTCACCTATCATGAGATCAATGGGAATCTAACCTATCAACATTATCAATCAACATCAACACAAAGGCTGACGCGATCAAACATCATCGACATCACAGAGTCTAATCAAGAAAAAATCATCAATCAGTATAAAAATTTCACCAATGTGCTAGAATATTCTTTCTATGCATTGGAAAATCCTATGCACCAGAAAAATCCATCAATGCACTAGAACAAAGGTTCTATGCGCTGAACTATCAGATGCGCCATTTCCTTTGATCTATGTACTAGAACAGGGTCCCAATGCACCGATTCACTCTATGCACTACTTCATCTCATCAATGCACTAACTGATTACACCTAAGTGCTAAAGGATCCTATGCACCACAATAGTTATCAGATGTGCTACTTCAGCAAACCTATGCGCTAAATCATCTACACGCTAATGTATCAACCCAATGCGCTAAATCGCTAACCCTAAGTGCTACTTTATTCTATGCACTATAACAATATCCCTATGCGCTATTGCAGTCTTCCTATGCACTAACCTAAGAAAGTCGAATTCAAAATGTGAAAATGGAGGGAAAAATGAAATGCACAAATCACGAGGCAATTTTTAAGGGTACATACGAGAGGTCCGTACATTGCCGGGAGGTTGTGACGCCTAACCCGCTCGAATCGATGCGTGTGGTAAGGGATCACCATTCTACTCCAAATTGCTAGATTTCTCAATCACTCTCAAGTTCTCCAAATTGCAAATGCACAAATGAAGTTTCAAATCACTTTTTTTAACCTTTTTAAGGTTAATTAAGTGGGATTTTTATGTGGCTTTTTTATTTTATTTATCAAAGGGGCTTAATTGATTATTTCATCACTTAGTGACTTATACATAATTTTTCGGGAGATAAATCATTTCTGAATCATAAAATTTTAAGATCATCATCAAATCATCGAAAAATCATAATTTTTTTTTAAAATTAAAAAAAAATCCTAAAAATTCAAAAATTCACCGATTTATCTCCTGAAGGGGCATATATCCATCATCACCTGAAAATCAACGTCTGGGGCATTGATTTTTTTTTTGACAACAGCAACAAATTTTTCTTTGAAGCAACATGTAAACACATTACTTCAAAGAGGGGAAAAATGTATACAGCTAAAAATGGTCAAGACATTTAATTAATTAAATACTAGTTATTTAATTAATATTTCATCTACTTATAAATAAATTCTTAATTTATTTATATAGTTCATGTCTTCTAATTCTCCAAATCTAAAATCACAATTCCTCTAATTTAATTAAATAAACAAATTTCTATAAGTTTGTTTTATTTAATTAATTTTCACTAATCCCAAATTTGGAATTCAAGCACATGTCTACAACTTTTCATGCCACCTCACCAAGGTCACATGAAATTAAATAATTCTAATTTTTAAATTAGAATTATCTTCAACAAACTTTCAAACACATGGCTTATTCCTCACACACTTCTTCAAAAAAATTTGAACACATGGTCTTTTTCTCCCACACTTGATTTCCCCATCCATTTGGAATTTTGTCTTTGGTCAAGGTAACATCCTTCTTGATTCTCTCCATCTCCACCGTTCATCCCTCTTGTTTGAATCTGGATCGTCGATCACTGCCACATCACAAGATGCTTGAAAATTCCTATAAATACAACCCTTTGCTATAGTATTTGGCATCCCACATTTGAGTAGAGTTATCATGCAGGAATAGCTTTGGAGCATTAGAGCATTTGAAGTCTTATAGCATTGTTTAGCATTTTAACAAGTTTGCATTGTAGTATCATGTTAACTTAGAATCATGTTTTGGTTTATAGTTACATTTTAAATCATGTTTTGCTTTATAGTTGCATTTTAAATTATCATATCAATGGTTATTTGAGCATATGCAGAATCATATTAGCTTCTTATCATATCATTTTAACATCATTATCATTGTATATGTTTCATTTTATCATAGCAACATCATAATCATAGTTTCAAGACATTTATCACATAGTTTCATGTAGGAACTTAGATTTCTTGCATTTTTGAATAACATCTCATTTCTCAAGTTGTCATTTTAACAATCATAGTGCACAACTAAAATATGAGAGCCAAATGATTTTTGAGAATAGAGAACAATGAAATGTTTTTAGGAATTTAATCTTGTTTCAGTTTGATTCAATTTTATTGATTAAATCTCTAATATAATACGTCTCATTGGTGTTTGTGTTGATTTATTAACTTTCCCACATTTCACACACACAACTACTTGGTAGGAAAACCATTTGAGCTTCGATCAGATCACTAGGGGTTTAAATAAATATTTACCCAACCTAATCTCAATGCGAGGCAAAGGCGATGGTTGGAATTAATCTCAGATTGTGATTTTGAGATTAACTACATTAAAGGGAAATAAAATCGGGTAGTAGATGCTTTGAGCCGTCGAAGGCATGTTAATGCAGTAACCATAGTGCATTCAAATTTTAGAAATCGTGTGCTTCATCAGCTAAAGGATAACAAGTATTACCAGGAGGTAAAGATAGCTCTACAACTCAATCCTCAAGATCCAAGGTATGAGGGGTTTATAATAGAAAACGATGGGTTACTAAGGTATCAAGGTAGAATGTATATACTCGAAAGCGTCGAACTTATAATTTTTATTTGGAAAGAATTACACTCTGCACCATACTTTGGACATCCTGGGGTTACTAAACTTCTAGCAGATATTAAACCCCTATATTTCTAGAAGGGGATGAAAAAGGATGGCGCAAGATTTGTGGCAAGCTGTTTAGAGTTCTAGAGAGATAAGGCTGAACGTCAACACCCCGTAGGGTCACTGCAACCCAACACAATACCTGACTGGAAATGGCAGTTAATCAGAATGGACTTCGCCCAAGGATTACCTATGTCCAAAAAAAAACATATCACCATATTGGTAATAGTTGACAGATTTACCAAAGTAGGACACTTCATACTAGGAAACTTAACAGATGGTGCACCAACTATTGCCTATAAATTTGTGCAAGAAGTATTTTGATTGCACAAGGTACTTGAGAAAATAATATCCGATACAGATGCCAAAATGACATCTAGATTTTGGAAAACCTTGTTTTCAGCCCTGGGTATGCAACTGAACACTAGTTCCACCTACCATCCTGAGACAGATGGTCAAACAGAAAGGGTCAACTAGATACTAGAGGATCTTCTCAGAATGTACTACATGGATCAACAGTACAAATGGGAGGACTATCTTCCTTTAGTTGAGTTTGCATATAACAACTCCCATCAGTCATCAATAAAAATGGCACCATTTGAGGTATTATACGAAAGGAGGTGTAGAACTCCTATCAGCTGGGATAAGTTGGAAGATAGGATAACCCTCAATCTAGAAATGCTCTTAGAAATGGAAGAGCAAGTAAATTTGATTAGAAAAAGGTTAGAAAAAGCTAACAATCGACAGAAAAGCTATGCAGATGCAAGGTGAGCTCCTAGACAATTTGAAGTTGGTGAGAAAGTGCTTATTTGCATCAAACCTCATAAAAGTGCCATAAAATTTGTCAAAAATCAACCAAATTTGTACCCCAATATGTAGGACCATTTGAATTCCTAGAAGTTATCAATCCGGTTGCTTATAAAATTGCTCTGCCACCAACTCTCGCCTGGGTGCATGATGTTTTCCATGTTTCATATCTTTAAAAGTATGTATCTAATTTTGCACATTTAATTGATTGGAACTCTTTATAGGTACAAGACCCAGGAGTAGTCACGATCGAGCCAATCAGGGTACTCAAGGTACATAAGCATCGCTTACGTAACTAAGAAGTTACCCAATGTAAGGTCTAGTGGGACTAGTACTCAGAAGACAGTGCCACTTGGGAGGACATCAATGAAATGCATCAAAAATTTCCTCATCTCTTTAATGCTTACAATAGTTGAAATTCTTCATTATGTTTAGATAAACAATGAAAAAATTTGTTACTTTTGTGATACTCTAAAAGGATATGTTACATCCCACTTGTACCCTAGCTATTTTGATGTTGTACCCTAGCTATTTTGATGTTGTTCCCTAGAAATTCTAGAATTGTGTCGTAGAATCTTGATGTTGTTTCTTAAGCATGTATATATATGTCGTTACTTGGCTTGTTGAATGGAGATATACAATGTATATATAACTGGTTTAATTAAGTTTATTTGATAGATGTTTTCATGTTTACATAGATGTAGATGCAAAGATGTAATGAGATTTTAGACTAATTACTTGCTTCTGACCTAGTGGTTGCAGGAAATATCACCTCTGAGGAGGGAGGAAAAGTATCATCAGGTATGAGAGGTGATGGAAGAGAAGTCTAGTGCCATCTGGAAACCCAACTATAAGTTTGTGACTGTCATTTGAGTAGGGATTGAAACTACAAGTCCTGAGTTGTCAGGTAAACCACAAGGTCGACCTTAGGTGTTAGGATCACCTAACCTATGTTGTTGGTCATGTAGCATCACCTTATTATTTTCTCTTGAATTTAAAATTTAAAATTGAATTTGTAATGGAATTTGAACATTTATTTGGCTCTCAAAAATATTTAAACAATTGATCAAATATAAAAGAATTAAACTTAATATCTACCGATAATTTCAAACATGTATTTATATAAAGAAAATGGAAGGAATTGCTTATAACGTTCTTATTTAAAGGATAATCGTCAAATTTTTTTATTATTAGTAATTAAAAAAAATATAATCTTTATGTATTATATAGGGGTTAGTAAATTATATTTTTAAAGGCATATCTTATGTAAATACGAATGCCTTGTTTTCATATCAATATGAAAAGAAACCATTATATCGCGGGGTATATTAGGGAGCCCAATTTTTCACATCGGGGGCTATTCTTGAAATTCTCTTCGTCAAATTACTCTTGGGTAATGTTAAGCCACAATTAAATAAATTGTAATAATATATTGAAGGTTAAGAGGGGGTATTGTTTTTTAAAATGCCTCGATGATCATGAGAGTAGCAAAATAAGGTGACCGAAATTTCGCAAAACGTGGGGGAGGTATCTCGAGCTAACTATTTCTTTTTGAGAGCTTTCATTTTGATTAACAACTGTTTCTTGGAAGGGAGGGAACTCATTAAGAGAAGAGGTTCTGATGATATCATTTTATTTTTATCTTGGTTTTGGGGGTAGACGGACGGAGAAAGAGAAAGCTATTCTGAGTGAAGTATAGGGATATTGAGCCAGAACCACTGGAACTCGACTGAAGAAAGTCATAAGCCGAGTAGTGTTGCCGCAACTTGTACCTGTTGAGTTCTCTGAAAGTAGAATTTGCAAGTGAGCTGAGTGTAATAGTCGAGGTGACCAGTGCGACAAACTGAAGAAAAGAGAAAGAGCCACCCACTTATTTTTTTTAGCAAAAGTGGCAAGCCACTATATTATATTATATTTTAAAAATAAGTAATACAAAAACCCTGATTCAATAGGGCATACCAGAAAGAAAGAATCAGGAAGAAAACCTTCAGTTATAGCCCAAATAGTTACATAATTCTAACAAAAAAATCCCTATTTGCTTTGATATAGTAACACTTTATACATATCAAAGCCTATTTACAATTTTTTGTCATAATACAATTTTTAATTGTTGTACCTTGTGAAAACCAGGAGTGAAATTTTTCAAAAACATTATGGTACCAACACCACAAAAAATGCACCAAAAATAGCCTTCGATTTATGCTTCAGTCTACATGATATCCAGTGAATTCCATCCTTGCTCTCCATTACCCGCATCCTTAAGCACATTATGTTGGTCAAAATTTAGGCAAAAAACCTATCAGCTATTAAATTTCATAAAAAATCAATCTCCATCAGAACTAATTGCTCATTCTCATCTTGAACTTCTTCTGTCATGTCAACAAGCTGCTCTTCTTCCATAATAGGTAAAGACTGAAAAGTGTAGGCAAACTGAGACTCACCATTATTGCGAATGCCAACTTGCACAAAATTTGTATCTTGCTCATCAACCGCAACCTCAACTAGAGGCTCTTCATTAAGATTGATTTCAGTGGAAATTCGAACTCCAAACAACTGTAACTGAACATCCCCAATTTGCACATTTACCTTTGACATTTCCCGGACAAAAGCACTTTCCACTTGGACTTCATGTTCAGCCACAACCTGAATCAAATTATTCCCATTTGACTGTACTTGTGCTTGGCAAGACACAGACATAGGTAAATCATGAAAATGTGTAAGAAGCACCAAAATAGCATGTGCTTTTACTTTTACTTTATCAACAAAATCTAGAGCAAACCCACAAGCATAATTTCTAAGAACATTCAACATAAAACTTGAATTTTGGAGTGAAAGAGTCTTGTTGATTGCAATATATAGTTTTTGGAACTCTGTCCTATGTAGGAGAAAATTCCAAGGGAAGAGTCCTCCTACATATCCATGCCCTTTCCAAAAATCATACCTTTGAAAGGCTTTTTGAAGAATCCCATTTTGCAAATAAACCTCATTCACAACTTTACTTGTGATAATCTCCACCAAATTGAAATCTTGCAATGGGTCCATAAGATTGGATATAAAAATGGATAGAAATTTAGAAGGATAGATTAACCTTTTTGCTTCCGGCTCTATAATTTCCTTTCCTACAACCCTTTTGATGTGTTTTATAAAGATTGAGCAATGATCTTTAAAAACTAGTTGCAGCTCTACATCTCCAAATTCTTCTGATATTGACAGCTCCTAGTCATTGAATGGTATGAAAATTCTATAATTCTGTGGATAGAACTCCATTTGTCTTCTTGTACTCTCTGAACATAAAAGCTTAGGAATACTAAGCTCACCACTACTAGAGCTGTTCGACGAAAACATAAACCTTGTTTTCCAAGCCTTTCTCGTAGACCTCAATTTCATTTGTGAAATTTTGAACAACATTCTGTTTAATTTATTTCTCATGCCTTTGATGGAATATCTTATCAAATCCTATGAAAATTGTATTCATACCACAAGGATTAGTTTTTGGATTTCAATGAATAACTTCTAACTTGATTGCGATAAATTATAAAGTATGGCTTTTAGTTAGCAAAACAAAGATAACTACAAAGAACTTGTCCAAATTTAGATATAGTTCCTTTAGATTTTGTCAATCAATTCATTGCAGATGGTACCATCATGTTTATTTCATACTCCCAGTTCACACATTTTGAGACAATGTGTGAAATCATATATTTGACACTTGTAGCTTGCACAAGACAAATATTAGAGCAATCTAGTACCGTGCATTCCTCACAAGGATATCATCATAAAATTTGATTTCCTTTTGGAATACTGAATGACATATTCTTTTTGCCTCACTCTAAATCTTGGAAGGCACATTTTGCAATAAATTTCTCACGTGACTACTAAAGCCCATTTGAGTGCTAGCAGATTCACACAAACTTGGAAATACTTCAATGGTACCACTTTGTACCATAGGTTTAATATGCATTGTATTAGTTTTATGACATTAGTACCAACCCATAGTATATATACAATAGCACCATGTGTTGTTTTTACGACTTGATACAATACAATTGGCCTCCATGTGACCTCACAACTGCGAGAGTTTTTAAACACTTGGCATTTACACTTGCAACTCTTTGACACAATCATGAAACATAATCAGTTTTTTACCAACTCACCATGAGGATTTATAGGCCAAGCATATTGCAACATCGAAAGTGTAAATATTGTTTGCATCACTTTGTTTCTCTATTATGACATCATCAATGATGATTTACATATACATGCAATCATGATACTTTCATTTCTGATTTGTAAAGATCTAGTCCTAACACACATGTAATTTCCAATTACACGTGTGTTGCTAGAACACCCAGTATAATGATTGTATTTCACTTTTTCATAGATCTAGTCAAAAAACATAACACATTTGTAATTGTCAATTACACATGTGTTTCCAGAGCATCATTACCATAAGATCGTCAGATTCATATTCATATGCTTACTCAACACATTTGTAACTACCAATTACACATGCGTAGCCAGATCACCAAGTATAATGTTTTTCTATTTTTCTTTTTCATAATTCTAGCCAAAATCATAACACACTTGTAATTGTCAATTACACATGTGTTTCCAGATCATCTCATTGCCACATAAGATAGTTATCAAAAGTTAATGTATCATATGCTTATTTCTAAAATATGTCAAGCAATTGAATATTAGACAGAGTTTGATTACTACCATCTTTGAAAGTTGTTCACACCCCAGATTGGCTAGATGATCCACCATACATCAATGAAGCTTAGGAGGAATTACTAACTTTCCTTCTTTGATAATAAGGCTTCTAGTATAGGATGAATCTTACCCAGTTCAACCACATGAGTAACTTCATTATTTGCTTGATCACACCCATAATTCACCAAAAAATCTGCCACCATATTTCCTTCTCTGTATGTGTGCAAAATTTGATAGTTACCTAACTTATCAAGCAAGGACCAGATTTGTTTGACAATATACTCCAATTTCCAATTTTGAAGCTTACGATCCCTACATGCATTGATTAAGATTAGGGAATCTCCTACTTGGATCATAGGAAGCTTAAAATTATGAACTAATTTTAAACCATGCAAAAGAGCTTGAGCCTCAACAACATTGTTTGTCCCAGATATCAATTTAAAATATTTAGCACATAATAGTAATCCTTTATGATCTCTTATAATCACCCCTGCTCCAGATACACCTGGATTCCCCCTAGAGACTCCATCTATATTCAACTTGAAAATGCCTGAAGGAGGGGGTAACCAAACTATGAAAGCTCTGTTTACATTTTGAGCATATTGATGAAGATTAACTTTGAAATACAAAGATAAGAGTGTCCATGAGGAAAACAAGCTTGAATCCCATTTAGTGAAAAGTGAACCTACATGTTTTGCTTTATACACATATGCATTTACTGTTTCATATATGGACCTTTCCAATAATAACAAGATCTGATCAATATTTAGTTTTTCTTTCCTAAAAATGCATCTATTTCTTGCCCACCAAATAGCCCATAAAACTGAGGATGGTATAATACACCAAATACTTGCAAAAAATGAAGATTTGTACAACTGTGGCCAACTAGTAAATAGTTTCCAAATAGTGTTTGGAAAAACTGTTAGCCATTTCATTTTATCCACAACAAACAACCAACAAATTTGTGCCATTGGACACTAAAGGAAAAGATGATTAATTTCTTCCAACTCCTGATCACAAAGCACACATTTTAAAGGAACAACTATCCTTAGCTTAGCTAACTTGTCACTTGTAAGAATTTTATTTTGTATTGCTAACCATGAAAAACAACCTGCTTTAGGCAAAACTTGTGAATTCCAACAAAATTGATATGCTCTTTGAGCTATTATTTGGGGAGCTTGAGAAATTGATTTGTACCCCTCTTTAACTATATAGCAACCTATTTTTGAGTTAGACCAAATTAATCTATCCAGTTTGGATGAAAAATAAACTACTCTTTCTTGTAGGATAGATGAAATCTGACCTTTATGATTCTCATCTATTTCCTCATTTGAAAAATCTTTCCACTTGAATTTTCCTATCAATGAATCCACATGTTGAACATAATCTTTGACTTTTGGGCCCCAATTTTGGGACAATATGGATGCAAAATTCTCAAAGTTATAACCCATATCTAGATTTTGATATCCATTCCATGAATCTTTCCAAAATAGGGCTTCATTACCATCATTAACTTCCCAAGTCAAATGAGGTAAAATGAATTTTCTACATGAGACTAAAAAATTCCACATTGCTAACCCCGAGGGTGGATTTGCCACAGTAAAAATTCTAGATGGACAATGGTTATCTAGATACTTGCTCTGCATAAGATGACACCATTTTGTGGAAGGTTTTGCATACATTCGCCAAACCATTTTAGCTCCTAATTCTAAATTCCTTTCTAACAAGTTATGAAGGCCTGCTCCACCTTTTAACTTCTCTAAACACATTGTTTCCAGAGATATCAAAGGAATTTTCTTTTTGCTATCCACATAACCAGACCATAGAAACTTTGTAATCAACTTTTGAATTTGAAAAATGATGGACTTTGGAGCTTTTAAAAATACCATATAGTAATTAGGAATTGTTGATAACACAGATTTTACTAATAAAACTCTCCTTGCTAAAGATAGCCATCTCCCTTTCCATGATAAGATTTTAGCTTGAATACTTTGAATGATTTTTTTTCCAATAAGTAATTTTGTTTTGACCTGTAAAGAATGGAATCCCAAGATATTTACATGGCAACTGAGCTTGTTGGAAGCCAAATAACCTCACAATTCCCTTTTTAATGGCAGTTTTTGTATTGAATACATAGATTGTTGACTTTCCTTCATTTACTTTTTGACTCGAAGCTCTAGTATACTTATCCAATAATGAATTTATATGCAAATCTTTTGAGATTGAAGCTTTACCAAAGAGAAAAGTATCATCAACAAAAAGAGAATGAGTCACTGATATATTAGTATTTGGAATTGGAACACCCTGAATGAGACCTTGCACATGAGCTTTATGGAAAAACCTGCTCAAAGCTTCTGCTAAAATGATAAATAAAAATGGAGACAATGGATCCCCTTGGCGGACCCCTTGAGTAGATCGAAAAAATCCAACTGCTGATCCATTTAGTAACACTAAAAACTTGGCACCTGATAAACACGCCATTATCCACTTACACCACTTAGGAGAAAAACCAAACTTCAATAGCACTTGATTCAAAAAATACCAATCAACCCTATCATATGTCTTCTGCATATCAAGTTTAATAATCATGGAAGACATTTTATTTACAACAATGGAGTGCAAAGTTTCATGAGCAACAATTGCTCCTTTTGGTGTTTCTCTGCTAGGAACGAAACCCCCTTGTTCCTTAGAAATGATTGAAGACACAAGAGGATGCAGTTGAAGATAAATGGCCTTTGTAAAGATTTTATATATTGTATTACAAAGTGAAATAGGCTGAAAACCAGAGAAAGTATTTGGGGAATTAATTGTTGGAATGATAGCAATATTAGTAACATTGAACTTTTTCAGCATACCTCTCGATTTTCTTGATTCCTCTAATGCATTTAAAATTATCAACTCCAATGAACTCCCAACACTTCTGATAAAATATGGCAATGAAACCATTAGGTCCTGGGGCTTTGTCAGGAGACATGGAGAAAACCACCTCTTTTACTTCTTTGAGAGAAAAAGAGCCAACAACTTAACATTATCTTCATGAGAGACCAACTTTGGAATATCTTGAAGAAGCTCTTTTCTTTCCCTTACTAAATTAGCATTGCCATTGTTATTTGCAGTTAATAAGGTAGAAAATTGACTCCTTCATTCTAAATCTCTTCCTCTTTAGTAAGCAAAACTCTTGTCTCACTATCTTGAATTGAGAAAATTGAACGTTTTGCTTTTTTTTTATTTGTGCTGATATGTGAAAAAAATTGTATTCCTATCACCATCTTTAAACCATAATTCTCTTGATTTTTGTCTCCAATAGACCTCCTCTCTCGATAACAACTCTTTCCATTCCTCTTGCAATTTACTCTGTTCTTCAAATAATACACTATCAAGTCCATTAGCAATAATTTTATCATTTACCTTTGCTAACCTTTTATAAATAAAATCTTTCTACACAAAAACATTCTTAAAAACATGTTGATTCCAAATTTTTAACTATTGTTTAACATGGTCCAACTTCTTATTGAATTGAAACATTCTAGAACCATGAAGAAAGGGTCCACTCAACCACCATTGCTTTATCAAAAGAATAAGCTCAGGATGTCTAAACCACATTGCCTCGAACTTAAAATAAGATTGAAACTTTGGCTTTGCTTTTTTTGCTATCAAATCTAGTGAGATAGAAAAATGATCTGAGGCAGCAAATGGTCGTATTTCAGATGTCAATTCAAATTCACTTAAGACCTGGTTTAGAGAAGTTAAGAACCTATCTAACCTTTTTTGCAATTTGAAGAAAATTCTTTCTCCTATTTGTCCAAGAAAATCCTCCATTTTGTGGAATTATATCCACCAAAGCATTATCTTGAATAAAAGTAGCAAAATCCTCCATGACTTTTTTTGGGGGACATATGCCACATTTTTTCTCTAGTAAACTTGCATTGAAATCCCCTACAAGAACAACTTTGTCTTGCCCCAACCCATCTAATTTCAGTTTCAAAGTTCCCATAGTAGCTTCTTATCTACTGTACTATTAGGACCATAAACATTCAACAACTAAAAAGATAAATCAAAATGATTAATCTTCATTAGCTTCCAGTTATGTTCAAAAGAAACATTACTAATGCAAATTGTTTTTGGATTCCAAAGGGTAATCAAACCTATTGAAGCTCCTTAATATGGCAAATGAGAAGCTTTCCATTTATTCCACTTCTTAGTAATAGCTTGAAAAGACTCATCTAAAGTTTTAGTTTCTTGAAGAACAACTATATTTGCCCCACAAGCATCTAATTGATGCTTGATTTGGGTCCGTTTGTAAGGGGCATTTATTCCTATGACATTCCATGATATTAACTTCATTGCAACTTGGGAGAGCAACAATCTCTCCTTGGTCTTTTTTGTTTCAATCCTATACTCATTTTGACATCTAAAGTTGTTTGTAAGACTGTTGTTATTTCTTCTTGTAACTTAGTAGCTAAAGACTTCCTACCCCTTTTGGTAGGTGAATTTTTGCTTGAAGGAGGAGACAAAGGAGACAAATATGTTGATAATGAGCCTAGCTCATTTGAAAACTCCCCTTCCCCAAAAATCTCATAAGTGATATCATCAATCATTTGTTCTCCTACAATTACTAATGTCTCATCAACAAATTTCTCAAACTCCATCTCAGAAGGAAAACTAGAGGAACAAACATTAGGACTGACTAAAGTTGGATGAGAGTGCAAAATGAAATTATCCACATCATCGTGGCCATCAAAAATCTTTAACCTTTCTTCACATTGATTTGGCAGTCCAAGTGTTAGCATTGAAGCACATTGTTTCAATTGTTGAAAACTAACAAAATTGATCTAAGGAACCAATGACTTGAGAGAATGAAGAAAAATATTCATGGGAGACGACAATAGATTCTCCAATCCAAATACAAAAGAAATAATAATAAGCCTTAAATGAGAACCAAAAACCTTGGTAAGTGCCCCTTCATTACTAAGACCTACTAATGAATTTTTGGCCAGTAGAAAAGGCACTGTGTCATGGAAACATTCTATCACATTAGAATAAACTACTTGAACACCCTCGGCTTCCCCCAAAGAGAGATAGCTACAACAAGAATCCCCAATTGATTTCAACACTAAAATTTTATGTGAACTTAGTCCAGTGATAAATTGACACCACTTAAAATAGACATCAAAAACCTTAGAGAAGAAAGACAAATCAAACGTTCGCAATATATCCTTGGCAGGAGTAGAGAAAGGCACAATGGACATGTCATTCAGAAGATTAATAGAGCTTTTGGATGAATGAATATTGGAATCCATGTTCAAATCCTCAGACTCCACACACTTTTGTGAAGGATGAATAGGAAAATGACAAAGAAAACAAAATTGCTTTGGATCCTCATAAATTACCTTTTGTTTCCACAAGCTGTGAATTGACTTAATATTGACAACTGCTGGTAGAATCTTAGAAACATCAATAAGAACACAAAGCCTAACTGGTAATGATGGATTAGAGAAAAAAATGCAAATCTCGATGCAGAAAAATCCCTAATTGATTACCAAGGACCTCAATAATGCTTGATTCTCTATACTCCAAGGGTAACCCTTGCAACTAAACCCAAAAGGGAATGAATTGAACCCTAGTCTAAGTAGGACAAAAATTTGGAGTCCATAGGGTTGAGAATAAACCATTACCCTCACAATCCCAAGATTTTTTTCCTATAAACAACATTCCTAGAATCTTTATCAGAAAATATCACTACAAAGAACGACTCTTTAATTGACTTCTCTAACTCTATGCTGTAGTAGAATAAATACGAGTTCTTGGAATATATGTATATATATATATATATATAAAGACTTCTTAGTTCCAACCAATGGTTGACATCAAACCCCACCTTGGCAATCTTTTCAATAATATAGCAATCCAAGTAGTCATGTTCCTAGAAGAAGAAAAGCTACCTTATTTTGAATGAGTTAAAACTTTTTCTACTAAATGTCGATTGTAGATTTCCTGCATGCACGCCATGGTTATTACTATGAACTCTTAGATGAATAACTGGAGCCTATTAAACTGATAATTCTTAATTATAAGTTATTAAAAGAATGAGCAACTAGGAGCGATAGGAGGCAAGTATGCTCTCATAGTGAAGGATTGAATCCTTGCTATCTCGCCGACGCCAAAAATTGATGAGGTAACAATGCTCTTTTATGGAACCTACCAAGGGGACCCTTTATGCTTCAAACTCCGAAAGTGACCTCCTCGATTTTAAAGAAGCTAGCTTCTTCTATAACAGGTTTTGGATAGGGAGAAGGAAACTGATATAATGAAGCAAAGTCTAATCTAAGGCGATGCGCCAAAATTTGCTGATGGGCACGATAAATCATAGATTTAGGGGCCTGAATGGTGTTTTCGCGTTCCAAAACATCAGAGACTTAAAGCTATAGCATAAACAATTCATTTATTGACATAAAATAGTATTGCATACATACTCACTACTAAGAAGAGTCTTTAGACATGATTTAGGTAAGCAAGTTTGTATTCAATATATAGAAGTTCCTTCAAATGAAATGCTTAAGACAGTATAAAACACAGTTTACAGTTTAATCAAAACATGAAAAACAGAAAGGCCGAACAGTTGGCACAGTCTGAAAGTTTCTTGCAAATAAAATAGTAAAAGAGGCCTGATGTCTTTTGCTAAAAACCAGTGTGTTTTTCTCTAAAATTTTGGACCCCTTCTCTCATTGACAGAGAGAGTATATATAGCAGGAAAAGAAACCTCCCACCGCCTTGGAAATCTGCAATAGAAAGATCCCACAATCCCCTGCAATGATGTCCGAATCAGAAGATTCCCAAGGCCGTTGCAACGGCATTGAGCTAGAACATAGGATTCGGTCATCCAGGTGCAGGTGCATCCCTCGTAATGATGGCGGTGGCCCCAGCCAGGCTCGAGGCGACAAGTGTCATCTACCGCCACAAACGATCCTTATGAGCGGCACCCAATA
>VDFB02389780.1:0-32763 GCA_007258455.2 Sequoia sempervirens
CAAATACAATCTCGGAACAAGAGATTCAAAGAGGAGAAGTAAGAATGCTAATCTCCATGAATCCTGTTCTTGCAATGCAACAATGAAAACTAATCTAAATGGATGTAAATGCAATAAACCAAACTAATTTATTGAAATAAAAAATTAATCTACATGCAATGCACCATAAAATGAATTATTTTGCAAATTATTACTATGAAGATTAAGCTAAAAATGTAATATTAAACTATATGCTCTAAAATAAGATGCTTATATAATCAAACTAATGTAATCTCAAATGATAAAATTCAAATTTGTAGCATAAGTCCGATGTAAAAATTCGTGATCTTTTTGAAATGAGAATGAGAGGCTCATTTTATAGGCAAAAGTAGAATTGAAGGCAAATTCAGAAGCAATGTGGGATAAATAGAAAAATAGAAACAAATCTTGATTGGAATTCTTTTTTAGTTTATTTCCCTTTTAACTGATTTGTTTCCCTTTTTTTCATCACAAGATATTCTTGAGAGGATATTTCATTTATTTTATTTTATTTAAGACGATAATATCTCTTTTAATAAAATAAAATAAGATTATGTAATTTAGAAATGAATATTAATAAAATAAAATAAAATTATTTAATTAAAAATAGATTTAATTAAATAGCATTATTTTATTTAAGTAATATTAACTTCAATTAAATAACATTATTTTATTTATTAAAAGGGATTTATTTCTTTTGATTAAATAAAATTAATGAAGCATTCAAACCTTAGGGAAAATTGAAACATTTGAAATAGTTATGAATTGATTAAGAAATTTGATTTGAAAATGCGACAATCATTGATTCAGAAAGTTGATGTTGACAAATTAAATAAATGGGGCCCAAAGTCTAGGTGACCATTTTAGGTTGCATACAGTAGGAATGCATGCAATGTTGTTTTATATCAATGAACGAATTGTCTATGCTATAATTTTAAGTCTCTGATGTTCTGGAACACTACAACACCATTCAGGGCCTTAAATCTATGATTTATCATGCCCATCATTAAGTCTTGGCACATCGCCTTAGGTTAGATTTCATTTTATTATATTTGCTTCCTTTTCCCTTTCCAAACCCCATTATAGAAGAAGCTGACTTCTCTAAAAAGCCGGAGGTTACTCAGTTTAGCGCAAATGGTTCCCTTAAACTGAGTTTCCCATAAGGCTCTGTTACCTCATCAAATTTTGGCGTCAACAGTTTGTTCCTTTTTCTGGCATGCCCGATGGGACTGAGCTTAAATGAAATTGCATTTTAGAAGAGTGTATGAGCCATCGGCCTGTAACTAGATCTCAAATCGCAAGCAACCCCAGTTTACTAGTACCTCCACTAGGGACAATCCAAGTCGCAAATCAACTGGTAACCGTTCCATTCTCGCTACCTGTCCCTCTCACCATGTTGCCGACCGCCAATAGAAATTACATGGCATGGGATGTCAGAAGTCCCTTGGTAGCCCCGGTAGCACCCGCTATCTGGGGCACTATCTCGGTTTCAACCATGAAAGCTATACCCAAATTTATCAGAGATGGCTCAAGAACACCAGCAGAACATTTACAGGATGTGGCAGACGTATGTATGGTACACGGTATTACAACGCAAAATGTAGCCCCGAGGCTTTTCGCCGCATCTTTTAAAGGTAAGGAATTGGATTGGTACCGAACCTTGACACCTAATTCTATTCACACCTGGGACGAGCTTGGAGATCCATTCTATGAGAGGTTCTCAAATGACAGAGACCGTTCTTCATTGTATTATCAACTATCTGTCATAAAACGAGCCCCCTAGGAGGCTCTGACGAACTTTAATGCTCGATTTCACACAAATTGGCAAATGATTCCTGTTACCATACGCTGAACTTCTGAGTTGGCATTTATATTTTATCTAAAGTCCATCAATTTCGACATTTCCGTGATGATCAAGTCTTTGGGAGGAGCTACTCTACTAGATGCTTATGGTATTGCTATCAAAGCCGATAATCATTTAATAGATTGTGGAAAATTGCCTCCACGACCTATTATGCCGATATTTCCTGAAATATTGATCTTCGCGCAAGAGGTCGCATCAACTAGCGCACCCACAATTGCCCAATCAATGTACACATATATGACAAGCCCACAAAATGTGGCTTCTACATCAGGTTATTCCAAAGATGAAATGAGCGACCTCAAAGAGATGTTGCGAACCATGAAAAACGATATAACCACTCTTAAGCGGAACCAATCAACACCTCCAAAGCTTTCATATAAAAACTATCAAGGCAGACGGTCTTCTTATCAGCAAAATCAATACCAGGGCGCGCCTCGCGCTAATCCACCAGCCCCGACTGCAAACCAAATGGTGTCGGTTCCTACTCCGCTGACGAGTGCGTCACCAAGCTTGAGTAGGGAATTAACCGTAAGGCAGAACAACCTTATTGATGATATCAATCTATGGTGCTTCCCTTGCAGCGATGCGCGTATGCCCCAAAATTGTCCGTGTGACAACTTACAATAAAAGGTGGCGGAGCAATGCAGCCAAGGTGCAACAACAAAACATGGAGGTTATATATATGCCTCACCACAAATGGAGAGTGCTGTTCTTACCGCGCAAATGCAAGGAATGTCTTTTGAACAAGAATCCAATATTCCTCCTGATCATGCGCTCTTCTCATGGATGGAGGAAGAAGAAACAGTATTTGCTAATGACACATTCATATCCAAAACACCACAAGTGCAGTCTGATTATAACACACGTTCAAAGAGGAGATTCACCAGTGAGTCAGTTGTTTCACATCCAACTAGCCCGCAACTCAAAGGTGTTTCTGATTAGAAACCTGGTACTTCAACCATCCCATCATCATCTCAACTGCGGAAGGAAATTATTATAACAAGAAGCAGGGAGCAGAAACCTCTGAGTTTGTCACCTTTTAATGTGGTAGAACAATTAAAGAAATCATCCACTAATGTATCTCTATGGGACATTCTAGCTATCCTAGAACAAAAGACGCTATTACAGAAGGCGCTTCAAGAAGAGGTCAACCCAACACCAACTGGGCCCTTTTCCAGTGCAGAGGTTGTTAATCAAATACTGCCGGCTAAAGTCCTTACAAAAAACACAAAGGAATCCCCTGCCGAGGTTAGGGATAAGTTAAAACCTCAACCCTTCTTCTTGACTCTCATTATAGGAAAGAAGTTATTACACAATGCTATGATTGATTTTGGCGCTAGTACCATGGTTATGCCTAAAAAGATAGCCAAAGCTTTAGGACTCAGCTATGAACCTATGAAAAGGGGGGTAATGCAGCTTGATGGGAACAAAGTTGAAACCGTAGGTGTCATCAAAGCGCTTCCTTTAACTCTATTTGCTTGTCCTAGTATCACGGTCTCATAGGACACGGTGATCATAGATGTTCCTCCTATGTTTGGTCTCTGTCTATCCTGAGAATTTATTTCAAAGGTGGGCTGGATACCTATCCTTGGATTGGTCACATCTGATACTTATGACCAAGCATGGCACAAAAATGAAGATAGAATTGAATGCTTTACATTCTGAACATGTAGCGAATGAAGCCTTGATCAATTTTGAAGCCGGACATACCTCTATCACCAAGCAAGAAATGTATTGCGTTGAATTGCTAGAGGAAGAGAAGGTGAGCGGAGATCAGAATGATAAAGAAGATGCTCTGTTGAGTGAACACATAGACAATGATCCTTTCAGCAATTATCATGCTACAGGATTGGGCACATATGTAATTTATGATGAAGACCAAGTGCTTCCGAGGGTCACCAAAGAATCCGAAGGTAGCCAAGAAAATGAGCTATGGACACTGTACTTTGATGGAGCAAAAAGAAAAGTGGGTGCTGGAGCAGGGATATATCTAATATCCCCACAAAATAAAAAATTGTTGAGGTCTTTCCACTTTCATTTCACCTGCTCAAACAATGAGGTTGAGTATGAAGGACTAGTCCAAGGCTTAAGCCTTGCAGAACAAATGGGCATTAAGCAATTGATGGTGTTCGGAGATTCTGAACTAGTAGTCAACCAAGTCTGAGGAATTTCTACAGAAAAGAATGTTTGCATGAGATCCTATCGGCACCGAGTCTAGGACCTGATTGATGGTTTTGAAGCTTTCAACATCTAGACCGTTCCCTGAGGACAAAATAGCGATGCAGATCGCATGGTCGTTATTGGTGCTCAGTTTGATCCTGTCTCTAACCTTCTTCATAATAAACATTCAATATGAGTACTAGTCCAACCAACGATCCCCGACAATTATCAGAGTTGGAAAGTTTTTGAAAGCAATGAACACATCGCCTCATTTATCCAGCACTCAGGGGAGTTTGCGAATTAGCTTCAACCAAAGATTGTCGAAGCTTATGAAGGAAAAATTATGCAGCTCAAATCTAATAAACTTCCGAAAGGATTGGTTATTCTAAGAAAAAAATTCGATGGTGATGATGCCCGAAATGATAAATAGAAGTTTGTAGTGGACAAAAGTGACTATGTAGACCTTCGGGTCTCTAATGGTAGGAATCTCCGAGTTGGAAAAAATGTCCCGCACCATGATAAGGAAAGACTCATCAGTTTTTGCAAAAAATATGGAGTAGTGGCTTGGTCCTATGATGATCTGGAGGGATATGATCCTGACATCATTCAACACACTATTGAGCTAATAAAAGGTGCAAAACTAGTCTGACAGAAACAAAGACCCGTCAACCCTAAAATTGAAGCCCTAATGGCACAAGAGCTAACTAAGCTCATTGAGTCACGCATTGTCTTCCCAATCAAGCATAGTACTTGGGTATCGAATCTGGTCCCGGTCTGAAAGAAGAATGGAGATATCCGTTTATGTGTGGACTTTCGAGACCTAAATAGAACATCCCTAAAGGACCACTATCCACTAACTTCAATGGAGTCAATCCTACAAACATTTGTAGGATCATAAATGTTTTATCTGCTGGATGGTTTCTCCGGCTACAATTAGATCCGAGTTAAAGAAAATGATCAACACAAGACTACATTCACCACAAAGTGGGAAACATTTGCATATGCTAAAATGCCCTTTGGTTTATCCAATGCAGGGGCAAAATTTCAGCGGGCGATGGACATCGCATTCATCGAACTAATCAATAAGTTTATTCTAATTTATTTGGATGATCTTACTATGTTCTCTAAATCTAAGGATGATCATTTTGATCACTTAGAATTAGTTTTTCAAAAATGCCAAGAGTTTGGAGTTTCCTTAAATCCAAAGAAATGCGTATTTGGAGTACCACAAGGCAAGCTACTAGGACATGTATCTAAGGAAGAGGTTTCAATTGACCCCAAATGAGTGAAAGTTGTCAGGGATCTTCCCCTTCCGGTGAATAAGAAAGGTGTCCAGTCCTTCTTAGACAAAGTAAATTTTGTCAGCAAGTTTATTTCTGACTTTGCAGGGATAATTAAGTCGATCACCTTGATGCTTAAAAATGATTAGGAATTCAAGTGGACGACCGAAGCTCGAGAAGCCTTCGAAAAGGTCAAGGAAGCTATTTCCACAGCTCCAATACTGGTTAATCCAGATCAATCTAAGGATTTTATAATGTATGTGTTTAGTAGCATGTCCAGTATCGCTACTGTCCTAACCCAAAATGATGATGAAGGAATAGGAGAACATCCAGTGGCGTTCTACTCCCGGACCCTAAAGGAATATGAGGCGAATTATAATTTCGTTGAAAGATAGGCCTTTGCCATAGTGAAGGGACTTAAAAAGTTCTGCCATCTAATTTCCTGCAACAAGGTGCTTGTGTATCTCACACATTCTAGTGTGCGTGAATATATCATGGAAGGGGAGATCATAAAAAAAAGGGCTAATTAGATCATCGAGATCCTTGAATATGACATTGAAGTCAAGCCTACTAAAACTATTAAAGGAAGAGGATTGTGCGATTACATGGAATAGAACGAGGAGGTACCTGCCGTAGGGGAGCAACCAGAACTCATCTTGATAAATGAATTAGAATCAGAAGGCGGTTGGTTGACTGATAGAATAATGTTCATGCAAACCGGAAAGTATCCACTATGTCTCATCCCAAAAAAGGAGATACTACCAGCTACAAAATTGTGGATATACGCTAATAGAGGGAGTCATTTTCAAAAGGAATTTCAATGGTGTTCTCATGCGATGCGTTACTTTGGAACAAGCGAAGAGGATCCTCGACGCGTTCCACAATAGCGCTACGGGTGGAAATTTCTCTACTAAGACCACCACCATTAAAATCATTCATGCTGGCTATTATTGGCCTACACTTTTTAATGACTCCGACTCTTTGGTAAAGTCTTGCAAAAAATGCCAATTCTTTACTGATAGAAGGAAGAATTCTGCAATGCCCCTCAAACCCATAGTGGCAGAGGAACCTTTTACACAATGGGGTCTGGACTTCATCTGAATGATCAACCCGGTTTCTAGCGTGGGACACAAGTGGATTTTGACAGCCACAGATTACTTCACAAGATGGACAAAGGCTGTTCCGTTTAAGAGCGCAACAAAAACATAAATTGTAGATTTCCTCAAAGAGCTAGTGACAAGGTTCGGTCCTTCGAAAAATATCATTTTGGATAATTCCAGAGCTTTCTTAGGTGCAAAGGTATGTCACTTTGCATTAAAAAATGGCATATTCCTCAAGACATGATCAAACTATTACCCATAGGGAAACGACCTAGCAGAGTCAACAAACAAGAGCCTAGTTTGACTCCTTAAGAGAATTGGTTCGGAATACCAGAGGGAATGGCATAAAAATCTCTGAGCAATGCTCTGGGTAAACTACATAACTCCTAAGCAAGTCCTTAAGACTTCACCTTATGAGTTGGTATACGGGAAAGATGCGCTGTTACCTGTATCTATGGAGATTCTGGCACTCCAATTGTTGAAATCTCTCGTGATAGAACAAAATAGCGCCATGGAAGTTCAGCTTGCCGAATTGTTAGAAGTATAGGAAGAAAGGGAAAATTCACTAATAGCCATGACAAACTATCAACAAGTTGTCAAGCGATGGTTTGACAAGAAGGCTTCTGACCAAGGTTTAAAGTGTGGAGACTTGGTATTAAAGTATGATGAAAGGGCTGCTAAGCTAGGTCAGCACGGTAAATTTGATAGCCTATGGGAGGGTCCCTTTAAAATCATTCGGTGCAAGGAATATAACGCTTTTGAGCTAGAAAATATGGAACAAGAACCCTTAGGAATCTCGGTTAATGGGATTCATCTTAAGCTGTTCTATTAGATACTAAGCTCTATTTTTGTACATATGTGAATAGAGCTTTTATTTTATTTCCGTTTCTTTGGCCGGTCTTTTTTGAAATTAGTTTGTGCTTCTGCGAAATTAACCCATTATTACAGAGGGTGGAATACCAGGATTGCTTTACACAAAACACACCCATGTGTAGAGAAATTACAGAGTGAAAAGTTAAGAGCCCATAAAGCTGAAATACAGAATAAAGAAAAAACATGGATTTTGTTTAAAGGGATATATATCTATTTATATATATTCTTTACATTGCAAAAATGGCTGGGAAGCCATGATCCAAAATTTACAAGTATTCGAGCTATTATATATGCAATATGATAGCCTTTTTTTAGGCTTATATACAAGCTATTAGGTAGGTATTCTGAGTAGTAGTAGGAAATAGAGTAAACAGGGAGACATTTTTGGGGAACAGTAAGGGGTTTTCATCCAATGGCATGAAGGGCAACAATTGATGCATCAAAAATAGCATCCACCTCTTCCTCGTCAGCAGGTTCTTCAACAACACTGGCAGCATCATTCGACACAATTGCCATTGGTGGGGGACATACAAGGTTCTTGAAATTAGTATACCAATCTACGTCGTAGAAGGGTATTATGTTGTAGCTGCGGAACAAGAAATATAAGGCCTGGGTAACCCTCTGTTGATGCTCATCGTGTGTCTGAAGGAGAAATACGCTGAGAAACGATAGCCAAATGACTACAGCTTCTTCCTCGATAAAGCGACTGAGGTCGCTGACTGACGACAGACCTACTCCATAGGTGGCATGAGCAACAATGTCGCCAAGACCATTCATGTACTTTTTGGGAAA
Organism: Sequoia sempervirens; assembly: GCA_007258455.2. NCBI lineage: Eukaryota > Viridiplantae > Streptophyta > Pinopsida > Cupressales > Cupressaceae > Sequoia > Sequoia sempervirens. The sequence goes on from VDFB02389780.1 coordinate 8,088, forward strand.
CATTTCTTTAACAAGTTTCAGGATAAGAGGCCGGGGGACGTTGATGTCTAGCTGGACGCCACAAAGTGAGAGCATATGTCGGTGTTCACTCGATACTTGTCCTCATACTCTATGCAATATTTACCCAGAACCCACTTTATGGCTATCAGGACCAAGGAATGCTTATTCTTGGTCATCCATTTCAGCCTCTTAGTAGAAACCTCCCCTAGAAATGCCGTATGCGGCTTATATGAGGTTAAATGAACTAGAGTGTCCATAGTTCTGACACTATTCCTATGATTTTGAGCTAATGTTGAAATTTATCTATCACTTAATCTATGAGAAGGCTTGCTTAAAACTCTACTACCAACCTATCGCTGCTCAAATGCTAAGTATGATTTCCTCACCACTTATTGGCCTATTTATAGAAAAAATGACAAGACACATGCTAATCCATTTTGAGAAAACATGATAATAGCTAGTTGCCAACTTGAAAGGTGTGCCCGCATTTGCTCACATTTTCGAGTTAGTTGCATCTGCGATGGTACGACTCAATGTGTGCTAGATTAATAAGAGCTAATTAATTAGATTTAAAAAGGTGGTGCTCATTAATAGTAAGACGTATGGCCATAGGCTATTGTGTCATCTCACAAGCGTTTTCCAGAGCCCAAGGCGATATTCATATATTTTCAGGTCGTGATCATTTGCTTTGGCGTAATCATTCCGACCGAGATATTAATTACCAGATCATACTAACACAAGGTTAGAAAGCAAATTGCCGGGTCAAGTTCCAAGGGAATCACAACGTATCACACGGTTTCCAAACACAATAATAAACTCCTACCGCCTCAAAATCGCAAGTAGTTCATTTTGCACAAATTGCAAAATTAACGGTACATGCCAAATTAAATGCAAAAGGCATGCTTTTGTCTACCACCTTGAGGAAAGATTGTCAAATATTGCATGAAAATGCTTAATATTTCAAAGTCTTTTCACAAATGCCAAAGCTAGAGGTGCAACGTTGTTATTCTTTTATGTAGCCAGAGCTGAGAAAAATTGCAGAGCCAAGAATTTGCAGAGGTCTTTACCCAAAGAAAAATGTCTGAGACTTCATCTCAGCCAATGCAGGAAGAAATTAGTCAGGAGATGTTTACAACTATACATTCTTCAGAGGATATATATGTCTATGAGGATGTGGCGTATACTACGCCTGGTATACCCAGCAGGGCAAAGAGTGCCTATACAAAAGAGTTGAAAATGCCCAAAAATTGTAGAAATAAGAAAATGGTTGAAGAGAAATGGGATAATATCTACGATCCACGGCTCGCAAAAAACCCTAAGTCCTTAAGAGAAGCAGTCTGTGCAAGGTTGACGGCAGAAAAGGAGGATAACTCTACAACAAAGAAAATTTGGTACAATGGTCTGCCTCAATACATGGTCCCACTAGTGCACTACTGCCCGAAGATTGTTGACGCTGCCATCCAGCAGTATAACCCTAACACCCACTACATTGAAGGCCGTAACTTAAGGGTTTAAATCACCCCACAGACCATTTGACACATGCTATGTATCCCATACCCAAGTAAAAGAAGAGAGAATATTGAGTCCTTTTACCTTGGCAAAGGAGAGAAAATATGGAAGAAGATGAAAAAGAGCTCATAGTTCTTATTGGAGGAGACTGGTAGGAAAGACATCCCAGCCACTAAACTTCCAAGTATTTTATTGTCGCACAACGCATTACGCGATGACCTATAGGATGCCATGTCCATGCTGGCTTTTGTGTGTGGCCGAGACTCTAATGAGAAGGTGGAGACTTTTCAACTAGGACCGACATTCCAATTTTGCAAGCAACATGATATCTTTTGGTATGATTTTGCTGAGTTTATGGTAGAAGAAATGATATGGAAAATAAAGAATTACCCATCGGAGGGAAATTTTAGATTTGTTTCTTTCCTAGTCCACATGTTTCTACATCAAAACCCTGATTTCTTCGCCCAATATTTTCTATTATAAATTTTTGACGAGCAGAATAAAAGGAAGCCGGTGTCCACGTGGATGCCTTTTTTTTCCGCATCATATGATTATTATGTATTTTTAGACTATTTCATAGCTCTGGTCTTGCATGATTTAATTAGAAAGGGTGACATAATTCGGTTCGATAAGGAGCAGACCGGATAAATGCAGAGTTTCACTCCCGCCTGTGACTGGTTCTTAGGCAAAGATTTCACGATTGTACGGATGCAGGGATTTACTGGTAAACCTTTCCTACTTCCAGTCTGTGTCACAAATAGGGTACTCACACTGGAAATGTTTCGCCAGGTGTGTATCATTGATTTTACCTTATGTAGCAGCAAAAGTGTCAAGAAGGGATTCTTCTCTTGTTTGAAGAATTTCAAGTCGATAACTCTAATAAAGAAACAATCGGACCAGTTGTTGGAGGATAAGTTGGCTTATCTAGGGTTGGTGCTGGTAAATGATAGGTGGGAATACAACCTTTTTGATGACTTTCCGGAGCCACACATGAGAGTTGCCCATGTTCCTCGACCTTACTAGGAGAAGCGGCGTAACTCACGGGTAGACAAAGATGAAAATTTTGTTGAATTGACACGTATCCCTACACAAGATACTAGAGGGTCATGACACAAGTTCTACTTTGCTGTGGTAGTGGCCTAGGATAATGTCCACATGAAGCACGACATGTACAATAGGTTGAAAAAGAATGAGGAATGGAGTGAAGAAAAAATAGAGGTTTTCTAGAAGTATCGCCAATAAATAGCACAATTGGATGCTCCTTACAACAATTTGAAGGATGACCAAGAATTTAAAAGATGGTGGAAGGAGGGCCACCCCAACCCGAGCTCTAGTATTAATAGGAGCGAAGACCCAGAGGAAGAGTATGAAGAGCAGGAGGAGGAAGCGGCGACATCGACCTCGTCTGTGCCAAAGGAAAAAGGCCTCAGACAACCCACCTATGTGGCCACGAATGTGCGCTTTAATATATCAAGGGGCTCACATACACACACTTGGGACGCTAAACCAACCAGGTTATCACTGCAACAAGCAGAGATGACTGCCAAAGCTAGAGAGACCCCACCTGCGAAACGACAATGCACAGAGAGCATTATCGGAGAAGGTTTGCAAGAACCCGCAGGAAGAAAAGTGCTTGTAGCTATCTAGGAGCCTGAGGCTGAGGAGGAGTCGCTGACGATTCTAGAGCCACCATCGACTAGTCAACAGGTAAAATTCACTCTTTCTTCCCTTGCTTCTCATTCTTTGGTATTTTCCCTTGCCTCACTAGCAATCCCTACCATAAGTACTGGCCCTCTGCCTTCTACTTTTAGTCCGACATATTCAGTAGGCTTCGCCCAGTTTTTGCAAACCACTCCACTCGTTTTTACTCCTCTGCGGACCCTTACACCCACTTTTGCCGCTCAGACCCTCCTTGCCTCACTTTCAAAAAACATACCCCTAGTGAGTGCCCCTTCTTTTTCTGCTATTACTGCAGATCCTTTTCCATCACAACAGACTAATACCACACTGCCAACTCCTCCACCATCCCAGCCAATGAGTCCTACTGCTGATTCCCCAATTCAGTCATTACAAGTGACTAGCCCTACTGTTGGGCCTCAAACCAAACTATGGAACATTCCTCACTTCTCCCCATAAACTATCACTCTCTAGAAGAAACAAATGCCTGGTGTTCCTTTCGTAGGTGGACTAGTTTCATCGCCAGTTGAGTTTATGGCACAAATTAATTGTGGAAAGGAGCCACGTGCAAATAGAATGCGAAAGTGCAGAGCAAAAGATGACAGGGCCTTCGTCGAGCCAAAAATGTAGACTCTTTATGATGAGGCCCAACAAGAATTAAAATTTGTGACCATGTACCCAAGAGTAAGCAAGCCTCAAGGGGAAATGCACCTGGAAGATTATGAGATATATGCGGTAGGACTCGACATGAAGGTGGCCTGACTGCAGGATAAGGTTGAAATCATGGAGGAAATGCAACGGGTAGTCACTTTCGACTTCCTCAAAACTGGCCGCCAGCTAAAGAAGAAGGATGAGCAGTTTAAAGCAACAAAAGAAAGGGTTAGTTTTTTGGAGAAAAATGAAAAATCCCTTGAGGTGGATGTTTCCCGTATGATGGAAAGGGCGCTGGCAGCAGAGGATGAGAGGAATAGACTTTAGAGTGAGATTGCGAAGACTCAGGTTTCCGACCCTGGCATGATAAAAGAGCTACAATCTAAGAATTAGGAAGCAGAGCAGAATCTACAACTGAAGAATGAAAAACTGGAGTGACTTCACCTTGAGTTCAGTCAAGGAATGGCATAGAAGAATGAAGCGTTGGAGCACCAATAGGCTCAATATGATAAAAAAATACAAGAAAATGAGGTTGAATTTAAGGTCCTAAAAGCTCAAATAGAGGAAAAAATCTGAGAAACAAAGTCTTCTCTGGAAGAGCACTTGTCAAATCACTCCCGAGCCGAGGAAAATTGGAATAAAGAGATGAGCAGCTCTGCGGAACAGCTAGCGTCCGAGAAAAGGAAAATGGCAGAATTAGCTGAGGCCAATATTTCAAGGGACGCAAAGATTGCTTCTCTTAAAAGCTCTCTCCTGCCTCCCCCTACACAGTCAGACATCATTCTGTTGGTTAGGGAATTGTACATTTCCCACTGGGAAAAAATTAAAGCCTTTTGCCTAACACTGCAACCTACCCTCATTGCCAAAGCATCAAAGTTGAGCCATGAGGCCCATGATACAGTTGAGCAGTTCCCACGGTTCATCTTGGAGAAGGTTCCTGAAGCAAAAGATCTATTCATCAAGCTATACTCGGTCTCTAATGAGAGCCTTGCTGGAATGGGTATTGAAGATCGGGATGCTACTGCTCAAATGACAAATAAGTTAATCCATTGCCACTCCGCCTTCCAGTGCACTAAAGCAACTGTGACTATTCTAAGTAAGACACTGGATAGCATACGGGGAAGTTTCTCCAAGGTAAGCAAGATGGGATTTCCGTCTTCGTTCGTTGAAGATGGCTCTATTGCCACGACCGAACAGATTTTGGAAAAGATAGAAGAGAAGGAAAATGATCCGGAGGCTTTCAAGGATTTCAGTCATCTTCCCACGGTGATCGACATTGAGGGAGTCATTCATCCACTCTCACAGCTACTATTCCATTGTGAAGCAGGGGCCATTTTACCCAATGTGCTGCCTCACAAATAAACTATTGATCTAAGTGGAGCGCAGGAGAATTTGTGCAACATGGTGAAGCCGTCTGAGGATGAATGGTTGCCTTTGCAGGTGACTCTTTCCAATCTCTGACTCCATTGACCAAATGAAATGACACTCTGGTCTGCAAAACTAGAGAAATTTTTGGGTTCTCTGTTCCTTAGTCAAAACGCCCCTGATAGTCGCCAAAAGCTGTTAATAAATATTTAACCAGCTCCCTTCGGGTTTATTTTTCCATGCGCCAGTCTGTGCATCGCAAGGTTTTCTCAACCTTTTTTCTAGGTTTTGTTCTACCGCTCCACGTGTCTACTCCTCGCAACTCTGAGTCTCGACATTCCTTTCGCATCCCAGGAAACTCCGCTATGCTTCCACGTGTTGCGGCCGCAGGATGCTTTTGATCATGTTTCCTTGATGCCTCATTGGGCTCCGAAAAGCTACCACGAAGCCCTCATTCCTAAAAGGTTTTGGTGGGCCCCACGGTTGCTAACTGCAGTGTACACTTGCTATGTGTCTACCATTCACAAATCTTTCAGTGCGGAAATGAAGTAGCAACCGTGGGCAACGAAATGCTGCCATGCGTCTCTTTTGCGCCCGGTTGGTAATTGTTCCCTTTATTACTGATGAAGTATTTGGCCATTTCGACACATGTGGCATTTAAGCAAGTCCTCAGTGGCAAAGGAGAAATGGTTCATACGGGCAACGAAAGGGTGCCATGTGTCTAGCCAGCGGATCTCATATGCGGGTGATGGATTATATGAATTGAATGAGACTATTGGCCACAGCGTGTCATTATCATTAGCTCAGGAGGGTGACACTTGTCTGATCAGGCCTAGCCAGGACCACTGCCATCATACCAGAGGATGCACTTGTGCTTGGGATGACCCAATGCTTGGTTCCTAATCGATTCTATTGCAACGGCTTTGGGAATATTCTGATTCTTGCATCATTTCCGAGGATTGCGAAATCTTTTCTGTTGCTGCTCTCCAAGGCGGTGGGAGGTCTTCCTGCTATATATGCTTTCTCTGTTATGAGAAAAATGTTCAGAATTTGAGAAAAACGCTGGTTTTAGTAAAAAATGCTAGGCCTTTATTACTGTTTCATTTGATTGCAAAAAATCTCAGACTGTGCCAATTGTTCGGTCTTTCTGTTTTTCATGCTATTTGATCAAACTATAAACTATGCTTTTTATTGTCTGGACACTTCATTTGAGAAATTCTATATATGTTGGATGCAAGTCTGCTTACCTAGATCATGTCTAATGACTCTTCTTGGCAATAGGAATGTATGCAATGTTGTTTTATGTCAATGAACGAATTATCTATGCTATAATTTTAAGTCTCTTATGTTCTGGAACACTACAATACCATTTAGGCCCTTAAATCTATGATTTATTGTGCTCATCATTAAGTCTTGGCGCATCGCCTTGGGTTAGATTTAATTTTATTATATCTGCTTCCTTTTCCCTTTCCAAACCCCATTATAGAAGAAGGCAGATTCTCTAAAAATCTGGAGGTTACTCAGTTTAGCGCAAATAGTCCCCTTAAACTGAGTTTCCCATAAGGCTTTGTTTCCTTGTCAAATTTTGGCATCAACAGTTACTAGTTTCAAGTTGAGTAAAAATGACGAATCTCTTAAGACAGATCAGAGCAAGTATAGATAAATGATTAGTGGACTATTATATCTTAATACTACTAGACCAAATATCATGCATGCAATTTATCTTGTGACAAGATTTCAATAAGATCCCAAAGAATCACATGTGGCAATAGTTAAAAGGATATTCATATACTTGAAGGGAACTCTAGATTTTGGTCTATGGTATCTCAAGGATACCAATTTCTCTTTGAGTGCATATACAGATACAGATTGGGAAAGTTGTGCAAATGGTAGAAAAAGTACAAGTGGAGGGTCTTTCTTTCCTTGAAGAAGATTGGTTTCTTGGTTGAGGAAGAAGCAAGATTCAATGTCATTACCTAATACAGAGACATAATACATTGCAACAACATCATGTTGTACACATGTGTTGTTAATGAAGTAGGCATTGAAGGATATCAAGGTGTCATATGATGAGCCTATTTCTATCTTGTGTGATAATACAATTGCTATCAATATTTCAAAAAACTCAGTAATGCATTCAAGGACAAATCATATCTCTATTTGGTATCACTTTCTAAGAGAGGAAGTTGTAGATAATGAGGTGAAGCTAGAGTATGTGCCTACAAAGGATCAAGTTGTGGACATTTTCACAAAATCTCTTCCAAAAGATGAATTTGGGTATCTTCAATAGAAGTTAGGGGTTATTTCCCCTCCTTTCAACTAGATGCATAAGTGGTGCATTTGTCCAGGAGATCATTTCAAGATACATTCTTGCTCCTAGACTAATGAAGGATACCTCTCAAGGGGAGTAGGTAGTGGTATGTTTTAATTGATGCAGTCATGGGGAGCATATATTGTGCCCCTAAGGGGAGAGAGTTGTGGAGAGAGAGTAGAAGTGTGGGGGAGATTTTCTTGTTGGTGTTTCATGAAGTGAAGTATGAAGATGTTTCCCTTTGCCATTGATGTCCAAGGGGGAGAGATAAATTCTAAAAAACATGGTTGGGGAGAGATAAAGAACATGAAGAGAAATTGAAATTTAAGAAAGTGGTTGAAGTGTAAGGAATTTCCCATTTAGGGGGAGAGATTGAAGTAAGGGGAGGGTTGTTTGAGTGTTGGAGTTGCAAAGCCACTTCTGATGATTGATTGTTTTCAAAGTTGGTGTTCCCATCAATGAAAAAGGGGGAGATTGTTAGATATTTTCTAGATTGTTGGAGATTGCTGGTGTTGTCATTGATGTCAACCCCTAGAGTGTAGATATTGTTGGAACTGTTGAAGAGTGTTGCATGAGAAAGAGTTATGATTCAAACCCTAGTATGGATGTGTTGTGGCTTGATGTCATATTGATGTCAATCTCCAATATGGTCAGGAAGATTGCTGCAGTTTTTCATTGATATCAGTAGTAAATGTGTTGCACTATGTTGCCTTTAGTGTTATCATTGATGTCAACCTCTAGTGTAGTGTTGAACAAGTATTGTAGATAGGGAGATTGTTAGTGTTATAGATGCTCTAGATATGTTGAGTAGGTGTTTGTGGTATTATTGATGCAGTTGGTTTACTTGGTTTCCAAGTACTTTTGAGAAAAAATGAATAAGAGAGTGTGTAGTGTGACATAGGTATGTTCAATGTTGTGCTCCATGTTGGGAAATTGTATCTCAACCTTGCAATTATATAAATCTTATTGTATTTCCTAGTTACACCGATAGGTGTAATATACAATGGCATCAAGGGGGAGGAGTGTGATGTGTGTAAACAATTTTTTGTTCTTTTTCAGGAAAATTCTAAAATGGTTGACATACATTAAATAAATGATACATTGTAAATCTAGACCTTCAATTATTAGATTTTATATCTAATGGTGGATATTTTGTTGGTCTGTTTTTCCCTAGAATGTAACTCTATTTTATAAGGGTATTGTATTATGACTGTGGTAGAGAGACATTGATGTATTATGAGAGTCTGATAGCGGTCGTGTTGTCTCTTGATCTCTGAGTGGTGATACTCATATGAGAAGCTTGCTCTGCAAGTATATTGTAATCTTTGTAATTTATTGAATAATATATTGAGCGACTTTTGGAGTGTGGGGTTTTTCTCTCGAAAGGGTTTTCCCCATGTAAATTATTGTGTTGTGATATGCATGATATTTATGTTTATTTCTGTTTACATTTCTGTAAAAGTTTTACATTTTTCTCCTCTCAAGATTAGTGTAGGAAGTTGTTTCGCTACCTTAGCTTCCTTACAAGTGGTATAAGAGCTTGATCACCTTTGGTTTTAGTTGTGGGTGGTTGGGTTTTTTAAACTAATCCAGATTTGAGTGGGAGCTTGCGCAAGAGATACTTTGTGATCTTGTTGCAAGAATTTTTAGATGGCAAGTTCATCAGGGAGAATAGAGGTGGATAAATTTTCTAGAAATAATTTTTAAATGTGGAAGTTGAAGATGGAGGATTTGTTGATAGATCAAGATCTATGGGATGTTGTTGATAAGAATGTTTCAAGGCCTGTAGATCCTACTCAAGCTACTCAATATGATGTTATGGAACGTAAATCCAAGGGTCTAATTAGATTGTGTTTGGAAGACTCTATTTTAATTAATGTCCATGAGGAGACCTGTGCACAAAAACTATGGAAGAAGCTTGGTGAGATGTATCAGGCCAAATATTTAGTGAACAATATTTTCTTGAGGAAGAAATTGTGTTCCTTGATAATGGAAGAGGGTGGACGAATAACAAACCACTTGGAAGCATTCAATATGCTGGTGGCTCGATTGACATATGTTGGTGTCAAAATGGATGAAGAGGAGAAATATCAAATCTTCCTCTACTCTTTTCCTGATTCGTGGGATTCTCTTGTTATGGCTATTGGGAGTACTATTATTTTGAAGACTGAAGATGTGGTGGGTTCTTTTCGTTCTAAATAGATGAGGAGGAAGGTATCCATCACTGCCAAGGAGGCCCTAAATGTTTTTGGAAGACCTAAGGAAAAATGAAAGAAGAATGAGAAGTGTGACAAATCCAAGTCTAGGGGGGATCTAAATCTCCTGGAAAGTCCAAAGTTATTTGTTGGAACTGTGGTAAGCCTGGACATGTTCGTAAGGAATGCAAAGAAGAAAAAAAAGAAATTTAATTATGATTCTAAGTCTAAGAAGGAAGATGGCGATGCATTGATTGTAACTTTGGAAACTCATGCAGGTAATGATGCATGGTTAATTGAATCGGTTGCATCTTTCCATATGATCTTTAATAGAGATTGGTTTTCTAAACATGAAGAATTTGATGGAGGTAAGGTGTACTTGGGTGATGATTCTCATATAGACATTGTTGGATGTGGTAAAGTTAAAATCAAGTTTCTTGATGGTAGAATAAAAAAATATTAATGGTGTGTTGCATATCCTTGGATTAGCACGAACTGTAAGCAAACTAATAGATGTAGGTGTGTAGGTAGTATTTTATGATGCAAGATGCAAGATGGTTAGAGGTGCTATGGTGATTGCTAGAGGTGTTAGATATGTCACATTATATAATCTTGATGCATGCACTGTTGAGTGAAATCGTATTTATGTGAAAAGAAAGTTTGTGGAAGAAGTGAGGGTTTCACTTTCAGCAGATGGTCATGGATTTTGGGTACCCAAGGGTGCTCTTTCTTCTAAAACAAAGTTACCTACAAAGAAAACTATGTTAAGGCACCAAATACTTGGCCCCATTAGAAAAAAGGGTCTAAGGACCTTGAAAAATAAAAACCTTGTTGAAGGTTTGTTTGATTGTAACCTTGAATTCGATTTCTGTGAGAATTGCATTTATGGAAAACAAAACCGCGTTCAATTTTACTCAAGTTCTCATAAATCTTGTGGTGTGTTGGATCTTATTCATTTTGATGTTTTGGGTCCTGTAATAATCCTTCTATTGGTAAATACACATATTATTCTTCATTTGTTGATGATTATAGTAGAAGAACATGGATATATTTTCTAAAGAGTAAATCTAAAATTTTCAACTGATTTAAATTTTTTAAAGCAATGGTTGAGTTGCAGACTGGAAAGAAAATAAAATGTTTGAGGACCAATAATGGCGGTGAATTTTCCTCTAATGATTTTGATAGATTTTGTAAAGATTGTGGTATTCATAGATAGAAGATAACTTTGTATTTTCCACAACAAAATGGAGTTGCAGAAAGAATGAATAGGACACTGATGGAGAAGGCTAGGAGTATGTTGAGTGGTGTTGGCCTAGAACAGAGGTTTTGGGCTGAAGTTGTTGCCACTGCCTATTACCTGATTAATAGGTCTCCTACATTAGCTCTTGTTGATAAGATGCCTATAGAGGCATGGTCGGGTCACAAGCCTTCATTAAGACATCTTAGAGTTTTTGGTTGTGAGGCATATGCACATGTGCCAAAGGAGAAGTGAAAAAATTTGGAAAAAAATCTATGAAATGTATCTTCATCAGATACAGTTATAGTGTGAAAGGAAACAATCTTTGGGAACATGTTGCACAAAAGGTAATATAGAGTAGAAGTGTTATTTTTAGAGAAACTAAGACTTCTTCTGTTACATTGCAGTCAAAATAAATTAAACAGGAAGATGCGATTCAATTTCCTGCTACACCTGAGAAAGTTGAGTCGAGACCCATGGATAGACAAGAAGTTGAGGAGAGCTCATCTAGCTCTGAATCTTCAGAAGTGGAGGGAGAATCTCCAACTCGACTTGTTTGTAGGTCTACAAGGCATAAACAACCACCTAAAAGGTATACACCTGATGATTGGAGATGCATTTTTTCTTTGAATACTAACATGGATGAACCCAAATATGTAGAAGAGGCATTAGGTATGAATGATGCATAATCTTTGAAGATAGCTATGGATGAAGAAATGACGTCTTTGAAAAAGAATGATACATGGGATCTTGTACCATTGCCTGAAGGACATAAGCTTATTGGTTGCAAATGGATGTTCAAGAAAAAGATTGGTTTAGATGGAGGTATTGAGAAGTAAAAATCAAGGTTGGTTGCGAAAGGTTACTCTCAAGTTGAGGGTGTTGATTATGGTGAGATATTCTCTCCTGTTGTAAATGACATCCATTATATTTTTGCTTACTATTGATGCTGCTTATGATTTAGAGGTTGAGCAAATGGATGTGAAAATTTATTTCCTTCATGGTGAAGGATATTTATATGACACAGCCAGAGCACTATATGGTGAAAGGTAAAAGTAAGTTGGTTTGCAAATTGAAGAAATCTTTGTATGGCTTAAAACAGAGTCCTAAAATGTGATACCATAAATTTGATACATATGTGTTGAGTTTGGGATTTGAGCGTTCTAAATCAGATCATTGTGTTTATTATAAAATTGATGGTGATCATTTCCTATTTATTGCATTATATGTTGATGATGTGTTATTTATTGGCAAAGGGAAAGGTATGGTTTTAGAACTAAAATCTCAACTTGTTGCTAAATTTGAAATGAAAAACCTTGGTGCAACTAGACACATTCTTGGGATGGATATTAGAAGAGATAGAGTGAACAGAAAGCTATGGATTGGCTAAAGTAAGTATGTCAATTCAATTTTACAAAGACTTAACATGCATGATTGTAGACCATTGTGTGTTCCCCTTTTTGTTGGAACAAAGTTATCTATTTCAGATTGTCGGAAATTTCCATTAGAGATGGAAGACATGAGTAGAGTTCCTTACTAGAGTGCAGTTGGAATTTTGATGTATGCCATGGTTTGTACTAGACTAGACATTTCCCAAGTAGTGGGAGTTCTTTCCAGATATATGTCTAATCTTGGTAGAGTTCATTGGGATGTAGTTAAAAGATTCTTTAGATATTTGCATGGTACCTCAGATTATTCCCTGTGTTATCATAGTAATATGACTGAAGATGATATTTCCCTTGATATTCATGGTTATGTGGATTCAGATTAGGTAGGTGATATTGATAGTAGATGATCCATCAGTGCTTATGTGTTTACTTTATTTGGTGGTGCAATCAGTTGGATGAGTAAGCGATAGGTTGTAGTTTATTTTTCTACTACTAAAGCAAAGTATATGACAACTACTCATGCTTGTAAAGAAGCCATTTGGCTTAAGAGACTATGTTCAGATATTGGAATAAAACAAGGTGTGATGAAAATTTATTGTGACATGTAGAGTGTGATATGTCTAGCCAAGAACCCAACATTTCATTCCAGGACCAAGCACATTGATGTATAGTATCATTTTGTTTGAGATATGGTTGAGGATGGTAGGTTGAAGCTAGTTAAGGTAGAGACTTTGATGAATGTTGCTGATTCTTTAACTAAGCTTGTGAGCACAGAGAAGTTAAGATGGTGTTTAGACATTATGGGCCTTTCAACCCCTATCAATTAAGAGACAATGTTTACTCCCTCCCATTGCTCTTGCAAGGTGTTCGATAAGTGGGAGATTTTTTGGGAAATTGTGTCTCAACCTTGCAATTATATAACTTTAGGTTATTATTGATAGGATATATATATATCCTAGTTACACTGATAGTTTTAATATACAATGGCATCAAGGGGGAGGAGTGGGATGTGTGTAAACAATTTTTTGTTAACTTTTTTTAGGAAACTTCTAAAATGGCCAACATATGTTAAATAAATGATACGTTGTAAATCTAGACCATTAATTATTAGGTTTTAGATCTAATGGTGGATATTTTGTTTGAATATCTTGCCCTAGAATGTAACTCTATTTGATGAGGGCGTTGTATTACGACTATGGTAGAGAGACAATGATATATTCTAAGAGTTTGATAGTGGTCGTGTTGTCTCTTGATCTCTGAGTGGTGATACTCTTGTGAGAAGCTTGCTCTGCAAGTATATTGTAATCTTTGTGATTTATTGAATAATATATTGGGTAGATTTTGGAGTGTGGGGTTTTTATCCTGAAAGGGTTTTCCCCATGTAAATCAATGTGTCGTGGTATGCATGATATTTATGTTTAAGTTTCTACAACTGTTAAAGATTTGTAAAAGTTTTGCATTTTTCTCCTCTCAAGATTAGTGTAGGAAGTTGTTCCTCTACCTTAGCTTCCTTACACTCCACATTTCTTCCTAGTTGAAGATATGCTTGTGTAGTTTAGATGTGATGATAAAAGGTGTTCATAGGTGCTATATCTAGAGTTTCAAGTTCTAGATCATGCAATAGTGGAAGTTGTGTTTGACAATGTGTTTTTTTGTATAGAAGGTTGTCTGGGAGAAATGAGATTGCTCCGCATTTATTTGTGTTGTGTTTTCTTGTCTTACGGATTTGGGAATGTGATAATATTGTTTTTTCCCACCTTTCTCAAGAGTATGTGGTGTTCATTTGCTCCACAATCTTGGATGCATAAGTTGTCTTCTGTGGTAGTGTTGCTAGTTGCACAGGATGATGGTGTTCTTAGTTTCAAGTGGTTGTGGTAGTGTTGCAAAATATTTTGATGATGCTAGAATATTTTAATATGTTGTGTGGATGTTGTGAAGTGTTTCTTTGTGGTTCACATGTTATTTTAAACCTAGGGAGGTGTGTATGCGGTCACTTGTTAATGTTAGTGTAGGTTTGGCCAACTTGGGTGCTAATGTTAATTGCAAAGATTATTTGTTATTTGTGAAAGCGTGGTGAAGTGTATCGGTGTATATTTGGGTCCTAGTTAACCCTTTTTGTGGTATTCCTTTACATCTTTCTACTATGGAAGTTTTTGGTGCCTACCTATTTAGTGGTTGCACATTTGAGGAGCATACATTTCATTGTGGCTGATATGGAGAAGGTTTTTGAGGTTGTAGAGGATATATAAGCAAGGTTAATTGTTGGAGATGTGGTGTGGTAAAGTGTGGTGTGGTAAATATGTGAATATGATCAGAGTGTGAGCTTAAACACCTAAGGCTGCTAAATGCAGTGAGTAGAAGGTGTCTACATTTTCATTGTGCCTGAAGTTGTTGGAAGTAGTGAGCCGAAGGTTGTAGATGGTGCAAAGTTGTAGTGGTGGATTTTTCTTGTTGCTCTGAGATAGTGAATCTCTTTGTAATAGTATTCTCTATCTTCTTTCTTCTAGGCAGTAAGCCCTTGGAAATGAGCCACTGACAGTGATCCCTTCTTGTAGTGAGCCCTTCTAGCAGTGATCCTATTTTATTCAGTGTTTCTATTCATATATATGTGAGCTAATCCTCATTGTGGTTTTTCCTTGATTAAGGTTTTTCATATAAATTTGGTGTTCTCTTGTGTATGGTGTTGTTGTGTTGATACTTCATATGTTTACTTTATGTTGATGCTTAATAAAGATCTAAAAGCTAATAAAGGTTTGATGATTAATGAGGGATTAAGGTTTTGATGTACAACTGATTCACCCCCCTCTCAATTGTCTTGTGTGTCTAACAAACCATTGGAAGGGAAAAACCACAGTGAGGATTGGATCACAATATATTATAACTAGTTACAATGGATTACAAAATGGAGAACTCACTATCCAAAAATAATGGCTCAGTACTAAGGGCTCACTATCTAAGGGACTCACTTCTCGAAATAGAAAAGAGAATAGAATAATGGCTCACTACTAGATTTTGAACAACTAACAATGAATCTGAAACATGCTGAAGATACAATTCCAATTAAGCAAAGAAAACTAAATTTACACACCTCATACTTCACCACTATAACCTTTTGCACTTCATTCTACATCACATCTTCATTCAAATTTCATATCACATCATCACTAAATTGACCTTCTATATATATATATTATGAAAAAACACATATCATCAATTAGGTTGGCCTAATTAGATGAAATATATAGCCCCATAACCTATCAACTCAAAAAACCATCAAACATACCTTGTGGAAGAAACTAAAATGTTTTCTTCATTCACACATCATATCTCATCATCACTAAATTGACCTTATATATATATATATTCTGTAAACACACATATCATCAATTAGGTTGGCCTAATTAGATGAAATATATAGCCCCATGACCTGTCAGCTCAAAAATCCATCAAACATACCTTGTGAAAGAAACCAAAATGTGTTCTTCACTAAAATAGGTCATTATGACCTATAATTACTCCCATGATTCTACTCCTTACATAATTCAACTTTGTACAACCCCAAAACCCTTAGTTGGAACCACACAACAAAATTGGTGAAGTAACAATTGAATGAATCAATTGTTCATCCAAAAATTGACACACAAACCACCAAATCACTTGCCACTTGGAGTGCATACACTTATGACATCCTCAAATACTTCCTTAAAACTACACAACATAATAATCATCCATGGTTGAATGCAAAGTGTGTGAGTGAAAAATGTATCAATGTAAATGAAATTCAAACACATATTAATAAGACATTAAATCAAGAAAGCTGAAAAAGAAACAGAATAAGCAAACCGTGATAGCAGCTTCCCCGAAATCGTCTTATCTTCCTCTAACTCTAGCGTTTTGTTGTTTCGAATGGCTCTCAGATCAGTAGATCAGGCTCAACAAAAGGACAGCTAAAGAACATGATTTTAAAATGCACACTATGCTAAGTGCAAGGCTATGCTAAGGTGAAAGTATGGCTGTGCTGCTGAAAATGATGTGAATGCATAAACTGATTACATGAATGTTCGAGCGTTTTCGTATGAATGCGTAGGTACGTGTAGGTGTATGCGTAAGTAACCAAAGCTTGGATTTGCATCGGCATTTATAGAGTTTTCGAAATGATTCGATTGGATGATTCGATTAACGGCCCAGATTAAGCTTGTTCGGATGAACGGTGGCAGATTTTTGAAAGTGGAGAGGGAGATGGAAGGCTTCCCTTTTCCTTCAATTTTCGTCATTGAGATTCGAAGGGAAACTTCCATTTCGAAGAGTGAGTTTAGAATTTGGAAGGGTGAGTTTAGAATGAGTTAGAATTAAATAAAATAAATTTATTTAATTTGGAAGTGAAGACGGATATGGCAACTCGCATAATTAAATAAATCATATTTAATTATGTTTAGAAATGAATTTAGAGGAAAATATTAAATATTTAATTTGATTATGGGGTGAAGGGAATATTCCATTATTTGAATATTTAAATATTCAAACTTTGGAATGATATGATAATTAAATATAAATAAATTATGAAAAATTATTTAATTTAATTAAGAAGAATATGGGAAATGTCAATAATTAAATAAAATTATTTATTTAATTAAGGTAGAAGAATTAGAAAATGAACAATATAAATAAATAATTAAATTTATTTATATGTAGATGACTTTAGAAGAATTAATTAAATAAATCATATTCAATTAATTAACAAGCTTAATCATGACCATTTTTAGACGTATACATTTTTCCCCTCTTTGAAGTGTTGTGTAAAACGCATTGCTTCAAAGAAAATAAGATTTTGCCCCTGATATGCCTTCAATGCTTCTGCTGATGATGCCCCCTTAGGAGGTAAATCACGGATGAGAGAGAGAGTGGTTTAGCTCTCGACAAATGATGAAAAAGAAATGTCCCATTTTGAAAATAAAGTCAAAAAGGTAGCAAATTTACCCTTGTTTGACCTTTAAAAGGTAAAAAGTTGAAAAAGACAAGTCATTTGCACTTTTGACTTTGGTGAATAATGTAGCTCTGAGAGTGACATTGCGACATGGAGATTCCTTATCATCGCCACTGATTCGAGAGATCTCGCCGATACAAGAGGCTAGCAGCATACGAACCACCGGTGAGTCGATCTAACCACCTGTGCTTTCAAAAAAAATTCGTTTGAATCAAAATTTTGCATTTTTTCGCGGATTTTAGATTTAAAAATGACATTTTAGCGCATTTAGACGAGTTTGCGTGCTTTCAAAAAAGTTTCCGGCGCTTAGGGTAAAAACAGTAGCGCTTATAGGATAGGTTCAAAAATTTAGGAAAAAAACCAGTGTGGCGCATGCGATGAAAACTAACGCACATATAGGGTAGGCTAGGAAAATTTAGGAGTAAAGCGCATATAGGGAAAACAGTAGCGCATATAGGAAAACACGCATCGAGAAAAAATAGTGGCGCTTAGGTTGATTAAAGTAGCGTATGTAGGAAAACGTGCATAGGGGGTTTGTTTGAGCGAATCCGGTGAAAATAACGACGCATACGGGTTTTAGCGCATCCCGTGAAAAGAATGGCGCATATGGGTTTTAGCGCATAGAGTCCACAGAGTAGCGCATATAAAAAAGGCAGAATTAAAAATTTGATGATAGATTTGCAAAAATGATGATGAATATTGCTTTCTTAGTCAACAGATAGGTAAATTGTCGTGTCATCATGCTGATATGGATAGAAATGATAGAATAATCTAATTTGCATCGGCATTTATAGAGTTTTCGAAAGGATTCGATTGGCTGATTCGATTAACGGCCCGGATTAAGCTTGTTCAGATGGACGGTGACAGATTTTCGAAAGTGGAGAGGGAGATGGAAGGTTTCCCTTTTCCTTCAATTTTTGTCTTGAGATTCGAAGGGAAACTTCCATTTCGAAGAGTGAGCTTAGAATTTGGAAGGGTGAGTTTAGAATGAGTTAGAATTAAATAAAATAAATTTATTTAATTTGGAAGTGAAGACGGATATGAAAATTCGCATAATTAAATAAATCATATTTAATTATGTTTAGAAAATGAATTTAGAGGAAAATATTAAATAAAATATTAATATTTAATTCGATTATGGGTTGAAGGGAATATTCCATTATTTGAATATTTAAATATTCAAACTTTGGAATGATATGGTAATTAAATATAAATAAATTATGAAAATTTATTTAATTTAATTAAGAAGAATATGGGAAATGTCAATAATTAAATAAAATTTATTTAATTAAGGTAGAAGAATTAGAAAATGAACAATATAAATAAATAATTAAATTTATTTATATGTAGATGACTTTAGGAGGATTAATTAAATAAATTCATATTTAATTAATTAACAAGCTTAATTATGACCATTTTTAGACGTATACATTTTGCCCCTCTTTGAAGTGATGTGTGAAACACATTGCTTTCTACACACCTTTCATATTCATGCTATTAGAGAAATAAATTTGGAAACAGTATTGATGCTGGCAAAATATGCATTGATGTGGTGTATACATTCATATTTGGATTTATCTAAATAATTATCTAACACCTTTCATATGCCGACTGGTGAGGTGACAGTGACTCCTGAGGATGTGTATAGGATATTAGGTATCCCAGTGGTTGGTGCCCTTGTGTATTATGATTACAAGAAGCTTGGGGGTACAGATGCTTTGAGGAGGGTGTACGGAGATGCACAGATCGCTGGGTACTAGGTACCATGGGTTGACTTTCGAGGATATCTAGCCTTGTCGGCAGTTTTGGGTGCGTTCATTGGGGGTCTCCTTTGTTCGGATCATCGGGCAAAGGGATTATCAGTGGGATGGGGCAGGATTTTGGAGCAGATGTTGCTATAGCTGTGAAGATATGCATGGGGGAGCTGCATGTTAGTGCATCTTTATCATGATTTGCATAAGGTGGTATACCGGGGTTCTTCCAGTTTGTCCTGTGGTGTGACATTGTTGCAAATTTGGGCGTGGGAGCATCTTGCTGTGACGAGACCAGCGTGCCCCAGAGTTAGGCCACCAGGTAGGCCCTATATATATACATATACTATGTTCCTTACCCAGTCCAAGCTAGGAAAGGTG
Organism: Sequoia sempervirens; assembly: GCA_007258455.2. Lineage (NCBI taxonomy): Eukaryota > Viridiplantae > Streptophyta > Pinopsida > Cupressales > Cupressaceae > Sequoia > Sequoia sempervirens. Next base: position 27,537 of record VDFB02389780.1, read on the forward strand.
GATTACTGGAGGCAACTTTTGGATGATATGGATACAGTTGTATGGCAACCATATATTGATTGCGAGCCATGGGCTATAGATGATCTAGAGATGTCGTATGTATGCATTCCTCGGTTCGTGATAGGGAGGACTCCCTTCATTCTTAAGAGATTTCTAGCGTTGTGGGTTCAGAGACAGTTTGGATTCACGCAGGGGATGCCACAGGGGGTTGCACATTATGCCTGGAGTAGAGATGAGGCCGGATGGGGGCCATGTATTTCTTATCAGATAGCGTATATAGAGTTCCAGTCGTTAGCGCCTGAGGCATGGGTTGACAGGTGAGACATTATTGATGCTGACATGTCTGATGAGTATTCAACATACTATCACACACATCCCTTTCCACGGTTTACCAGTCTTGATGAGCCAACACCTATTCTAGTAGCACCACAGCTAGGGGCAGTGAGACAGGAGGATGTGGTCGGCAGTGAGCAGGGAGCAGTTGGAGGAGAGGAGGTGGAGAGTGGAGATGAGGAGAGTTCAGATGATGATGATGATGGAGATGATGGCGGGGAGGAGGGACAGGTGCTAGGAAGGTTGAGGCTGGATATTCTGAGGGGTGTCCAGATCATGTGGCGACTGAGGACAGGGATTGGGCGATGGACAATGATCCAGATGGGATCCTCATCTCAGCAGGGGCAGTTAGCCGCGCTTCAGGCCCAGGTGCAGACATTACAGGGACAATAATGACAGTTACAGAGTCAGCTGGTGCAGGCACAGGGATTCATTGTGCAGCTATAGGCACAGCTAGCACATGCACAGGCACAGGCACAGGCACAAGCACCTGCCCTAGACCCACAGTTAGCCCAGGTGATGACAGAGAGAGATGCCTTTAGACGGAGGGTAGTAGAGGCTGAGGGTGTGGCTCAAAGGCTGATGGGCACCGTAGAGAGTGCATCATTGTAGGATGCCATTGTAGAGGGCATGGAGATGGCGAGGGAGGCCAAGTATTACAGAGTCAGATACGAGGAGCTGTGTCCTCTGGATCACAGAGAGCCATACCCGCGGTCCCATAGCAGGACCAGGAGTAGATCACAGACACATACACAGAGTAGGGGAGTGACTGGACCTCGGCGGGACCCAGATGCAGGCACCAGTGGCGGGCCACCTCCTTCCGGACTAGCTCCATCAGGGGCATCGACCAGTTAGCAGATACAATGCACATTTATGTACCATTTTTTTGGAGCATGTATACAGATTATATCTGATGTATTTTTCTTTGGAAATCTGGACATTTGTATCATTTTTGATGAGTGATGATATGCAGTGGCGATGATTTTGGATGATGTTTTGTGCATTTATGATATGATGATGTGATATGCATTTATTTTTGTGTTGTGGATTTTTGGTATGCATTTGAATGATTTGATGCCTAACATGATGTGCAGGATGATTTGATTATGATGTTTTTATTATGATGATGATGATTTGACAATGCGTACTGATGATGCTATGCAGGTGGAAGATTTATGATATGTATATGGAAATGTATGTATGGAATGTTTATTTTTTGGATTTTTCAATGCAGATAAAAGATGATAATATGATGAAAAATGAATGTTGTATTTATGCTATGCATTATGAATTTGTATGATAAAATGATATGATATGATGTAAAATGATATGAGTACTGATATGAAGTGAGATAAGTAGATAGTGATGTATGATAAAATGATGTATGATATGTGATGAAATATAATGATTTGTAATGACATGATAAATGAAATGAATAATAATGGATGTATAATGATAATGAAATGATGATGATATGATATGATGAAATAATGATACTGAGATGAAATAAATGATGATAATAATAATTATAAAATAAGATGATATGAATGAAATGAATGATAATGATAGTGAAATGATATGCTTTGATAATGATAAAGAAATGAATGATAATGATGTGATAAATAATGTGATGATAATGATAACGATACCAAGATGGTAATGACATGAATGAAATGATAAAATATATGATATAAATGAAATGAATGATGGTGCAATAAATGATAATGATAATGGAATAATGAAAGGATGAAGATATAATGATAATGAATGAAATGATAATGGGAATGAATGGTAATGATAATGGGAATAAATGATAAATGTAATGAATGATAATGATAATGGATGATAATGATAATGAGAATGAGAATGAGAATGATAATTATATGATAATGAGAATGAATGATAATGATAATGGAAATGAATGATAAATGTAATGAAATGATAATAAAATGATAATGCTAATGAACATGCAATGATAAGATGATAATGCTAATGATGATGAAATGATAATGAAAATGCAATGATAAGATGATAATGCTAATGACATGATGATGAAATGATAATGAAAATGCAATGATAAGATGATAATGCTAATAATGATGAAATGATAATGAAAATGCAATGATAAGATGATAATGCTAATGAAATGATGATGAAATGATAATGATAAGATGATAATGAAACAAATGTTTGCATTGTCCTCCACAAATAGTCCAAAGAAATATGACAACCAATGGCCCCTTCAAAACTCTGATGTAAATCCAATATGCAGTTATGTACAATGACCTAAAATGAAATGCAATTAAATGAAACCGACCATTTTGTTGAGCCTTTTGGCTAGTCTGCTTAAATCATCATAGAGTGCTGTTAAAATGTTGGAAGTATGTACAAGCATCAGAGGGGAAATTAGCACCAATGATGACCTGAGTACAACTTTCATGATTTTTGATATAGCAAGTAAACACAAGCATCTAGGTATAATTGAACCAAGATGACCTGAGCATTTCTTGCATAAACAAACAAAGACTAACCACTATCTGATGCAAATTTGGAACTGTCATCAATGATAAACTTTCAATCATCACGTCTCGCGACATATTTGCAACAGATAAATGATTAACCTCCAGACAACAGACAAAGAAAAATCATTCTCTTTCCTTGCCACTCTAGTTTAGTATATCATCAAGTGTGCTCCAGAGAAATGATATAGAAAATTAAACAACCATTGTTCAAAAAATGAAATGTTGTGATTCCAAACATTATTCAGATTATAGATCATCCAGATATGAGTCATGATAAGGTACGCAACTGAAATCTACTATGATATGGATCAATGATTGAATGTTTTGGTTTGATTTGGTTGTTTTGTTTGCGTGATTGGTTTCGACGTCGTTGTCTAGCTATTTCAGTAAAACCTGAAAGTTGGTTGCCCCCAATATCTTTTGCCTTTGGTATTGACACAACTTGCTGAAATGAATATGTACAATAATCAAGCCATGGTAAGACATTATCGCTCGAGGCAAATGATGATAGCATGATGTTGGTGTGGCCCTAAGATGAAAAAAATATGCATGAAAATGAAGGCTGAAAAGTTAAGTGCAAAACAATGAACTAATAGATGGAGAGCTACAAATAGCGTTTGTTTGCCAGATTTTCACTATTTGTTTTTATTGCATTTTCTTGTCAATAGACTGCCTGTTCCCAGGTTTTCACCCTATGACTTTTCTTTTCTTTTTTTCTTTTTTCTTTTTTTTTTGCTGTTACCAAGGTGCCTGTTTGCCAGGTTTTCACTAGGGTAACCATTTTTTTAGGACTTTTTCTGATTTTTTTGGTATTTCTTCAAGACTTTTTCTATATTTTTTGTATTTTTTCATGACTTTTCTGATTTTTTTTGTATTTCTTCAGGACTTTTCTAATTTTTTTTGTATTTCTTGGGACTTTTTCTGATTTTTGTATTTTTCCAAGACTTTTTCTAATTTTTGTATTTCTTTAGGACTTTTTCTGATTTTTTGTATTTTTTCAGGACTTTTTCTAATGATGATAACTGCCTTAGACATAATACTTTTTCAGGTGCATGTTGTTGATAGGTTCGTCAAACAGGTCCCCTTCTAGTGTTGATAGCTTGTAGGCTCCTGAACCATAGACTGCGATAACCACATAAGGACCTAGCCAATTTGGTTCAAACTTTCCTTTCTTCTCTCTGTCTTGCTGATTGCATGGGTTCTCTTTCAGAACAAGGTCACCCACTTGAAAGGTACGTGGCTTTAATTTGTGATTATAGCTGTGAGACATCATCTGTTGATATGCTTTTAAATGATCAGCTGCTCTTTGTCTCTTTTCATCTACGAGTTCAAGCTCTTGGAGTCGGGAAACTCTGTATTCATCATCTGTTGTAAGGCCTTTTAATGATACTTTGAGTGAGGGAATTTCAACTTCTAAAGGTAGTATGGCTTCTTCTCTATAGACAAGAGTGAATGGTGTTGCTCCTGTAGGTGTGCAGACACTGGTTCTGTAGGCCCATAAGGCGGGATTGAGTTGAACGTGTCAATCCTTCCCTGAATCATTCACAGTTTTCTTCAAAAATTTTAATATTGTTTTATTTGAGGCCTTTGCTTGGCCATTCCCTTGTGGATAGTACGGTGTTGAATATCTATGCTGAATGTGAAATCTCTAACAAAGTTCGTCAACATCTTGATTTTTGAATGGGCGTCCATTATCTGTAATAATGGAGTTGGGAATGCCATACCGACAAATAATATAGTTGAGTATGAATGATGATATTTGTTTGCCGGTAACTTTAGTAAGAGGGACTGCCTCAATCCACTTGGTAAAATATTCTGTAGCTGTGATGATGAACTTATGCCCGTTCGATGAAGAAGGATAAATCTTGCCCACTAGATCTAACCCCCATTGAGAAAATGGCCAGGTTGGCGTGAATGGTTGAAGTTCCTGTGCAGGAGCATGAATGAGATTCCCATGAATCTAACATTTTGAGCATGTTTTCACAAAAGTGAATGATTCCCTCTACATTGTAGGCCAGTAGTAACCCATTCTAATCAATTTCTGAGATAAGGTCAGTCCACTCGAATGAGTACCACAAATGCCATCATGAACTTCTTGTAAAGCTTTATCAGATTCCTCACGTTCAAGACATCGAAGTAGAGTACCATCAAGACTACGGCGATAAAGGGTGTCAGCGATAAGAGTGTAGCGAGCGGATTGGCAGATAAAATTGTGTTTTTGGTTACAGGATAAATCGGGTGGCAAGATATCGTCTTTGAGGTAGGCATAAATTTTTCCATACCAAGGTGAATCGGATCCTACCAAGTGGCAAATGATTTGACTTTCACGGGTATCATAAGCAGGTGTAAATGATTGTTCCACCAGAAATTCA
>VDFB02389781.1:0-29234 GCA_007258455.2 Sequoia sempervirens
AATCGGGGACCTTTTGATGACGGCTGTCAGCCGTCCCCTAGGCGTCCCCTGTCCCCGAAACGTTTCCGGGACGGGTACGGGGGGCAAAAACCCAGGGGACGCGTCCCCGTGTTTCCTTGTTTTTATTTCTTATTGTGAAGTAACTTATTAAGCTGCGCTAGAATTGAGTGTTTAATGAGCCTTTTATGATTTGAATCTCTTTGAAGATTGCACCATCTTTGTAGCATTGTGATTCTATCTGGTAATGCAAAGATCAGTTTAATTGAGATCTGTCTACTTATTCATTCCGGCATTTCAGCATTCCAATAGAAATTCAAGATTAGGATTTTCTAAAACCTTATCCCTTCCTACCCTACCTTTTGAGATTTTTTATATATAATGATTAGAATTAGGAACATAGCATCAAAACATTGAAAATCATCAAGTGTTGTTTCCAGTACGAAAGAATTTTCAAATCTTGGATCAGGAAACAAAGTTCTGGGTTAAGAGTGAAATATTTCCCATCTTTCAGATCTAACTCTCATTTGCAGATTCCTGTGAAGAACTGTGTATGTCTCTGTGAAAATAGCAGAATACAATAAATCAGCTGAGATATCCAATAGGCCAAGACCTGGCTACAAAACAGCTTGGGGTAATCATTTTTCATTGTGGGATTTGATTCCTTTCAAGGGAGGTGAGTTCATCTTGAATTTTCACCTAAGTTGAGACATGTGGCAAAACACCCATCAACACAAGTCAAACTCGAGGTGAGTATTCACCAAGTTCAAGTCAAAAACTTGGTCCAACAACCTAAAATAGAACACACTAAATATGCAGTTTTTTTCCCTTTCTAAGCCCTCCACATGCTCACTTCTCACTCACACAAAAACCATTTTCATTTGCACTTTTGAGGTAATTTTTAGCAATTGTGAAAATGAGATTTCATGGCTTTTTGAAGATCTTCCAAGTATGTTTTTCTTTCCAAGTTTTTTCAAACTTGTTTTGCATTTCCAAATTTTTCCAAGCATTTAGTAGCATTGTCTTTACATCTTTAATCATGTTTTACATGCATTAAAACCAATTTAAACTAGGCCAAGTTCTACATTTCTGGCAAAAGGAAAAATCAAATCCAAGCCATTGTTTTGCCAATGCTAGGGTTTACAACAATTAATTTTTTCAATGCTTGACTTCACACTTAGAATCCAATGGCATCAAGATGTAGAAGTGGAAATCAAATCCTTTGAAACAAGGATGTTGCTTGGAAGCATGGCTTACCAAAACCAACCATGGAATGAGTGATTTGCAACTCTTGTGGATGGAAAATGGGTGGGGGCATCAATTGCCTCAAATACCATTGCACGAATTGTTGGTTATGACATCAAATTGTGTCCAAACATTAAGCCAAACGTTGTATGGATGATGGATGTTGCCCCCAACTTGACAATGCAACAAAAATTGGAGAAGATGAGAGCAGTCCTAATCATTAAAAAAGTGATGAATCCCAACATGGTTCAAGAATCAGAGGTAGTAACAATACAATGATTGAGTGCTCCACTCATGGTCCACAAATTCACTACATATTCACTTTATCAAGCACTAATCTAATGCAATTACAAAGATTTTTCGTTCCACAAAAAATATCAAGTTCATCACCATTTCTTTAAGGTACAAGTTGGAACAAGGAGAAGCATGATGAAACAAGCATAGCTTGCGCAAGTTTTTTGTACTACAACAACCTCTTCAATGTGGTGAGAAGCTGATATTGGGAGAATTTTTGGTCACAACCTTGAACATCACAAGTGAAAGGTTTAAGGGACCTAGCCCATATGACTTAAGTTCGTAATCGCTCCAAAAAGCAATGGAGAATACAAAGACAATTGTGGAAGAGCAAAAAGAAATATTGGTGCTAGAATGGATACGCAACATTACAAGATGGGTGGACAAATATAAGGAATTGCACATTCATCAACTTTCTAGTGGCTTCAAATAGTCAAATGGTGCTCTTGAGGTCCACTAGCCCCTCGAACAAAGTAAGGAAGGCTGAGAATCTAATTCAAATGTTGGAAGAGGTTGTCTTAAAGGTTTGTATAGAAAATACCATTCAAGTTGTGACAAATCAGGTGGCAGTAGAAAGACTACTCGAGTAGAGACACCCAACATTTTTTTGGAGTCCTTGTGGTACCGGTTGCCTTGATCTTAGATTGGAGGACATAGGTAAACTTGATTAGATGAAATATGTGGCAGAAGATGCCAACAACATCAACAATTACCCTTGGAATGTTAGCTTTGTGAGAGATCACAGCAAGGGACAGAGTATTTGCAAGCTGGTACCAAACAGTTTGCAACTAACTTCATTACCTTGCAAAGCATTAATGGTTTATCAATAACTTTGAACCAAATGTTTGCAAGAAAAAATTTTGAACTTGGGAATTAAAGCAGTTGCACTACTCCACCCCAACCACCATTTTAAATATTAATTCAAACTTTCATAAGGATCAAGGCAAGTCAAAATTCATCAAAAAAATTACTTCCAGAAGTTGCAGCTCTGCAGCTCTCAAAAAACTACTCAATTTTGTCAGTGGAACAAAACCATTGGTCCCTGCAGGAGGTTATTTTGAAACCAGCAGTCTGTGCAACGAGGTGGTTTTATCCCAAAATTAAAAACATGGAATTTGAAACATACAATTTGATGTTCCTCCTTCTAATTCCATTTCTACGACCTTCTAGTGCACAAGAACATCGTAGCATCTTTATTACAACAAGAGGGAGTTGGAATGTAGCATGGGAAGCATATTTGAGTGTTGTAGAACATAGAGAAGTAGATTTCCAATTGTAATTCATACCATAGACTGAACAGTCTATGTGTAACCAAGTGGAGCAAAGGGCATATTCTATTCCACAAAATTCACATCTCATTGTGTTTGTCTAGCTTATCATTATAATTCAGAAGTAGTGCATTTGCCACTACCAAAGCTGTTTTAAAGCCTTTTTAGGGGTTTCTAGGATGAAAATCAATGTTCTCACTTCTCTTATCACAATATTATTTCTTTCCTAGATATCATTTATTTTGATTATAATAGTCTAAAGTTATGTCAATTCTTAATTTCTTCTACTAGTTGTGGGTGAGATTATGGATCAATTATAGAGGGCCTCACAACATGCATTGAGAGAATGATGCTTGCGAAAGAGATCAAGGACCCAATTATTGTAGAGTTGTTGAGATATAAGCATGCAACAGGGATGTTCCTCTTTGCCATCAGCTATCTAAGGGAGAACTACATAAGCACTAGGTAACAAAAAATCTCAACTGTCACATCACTTCACTTTAAAATGTTAGTGTTAAAGTATTGCTTATTAACAAATTTATAAATGTCTTCTTTGTAGCTGATTGGTGGTAAGATTGGAGAGCAAAAACCAAAACCTTCAAAAGCTAGTCATCTAAATTTTGTCCCAACCTTGTAACGCTTTGGGATGTAATTACAATTGGAGCTTGCTTGATGCCTTTATTCACACAAAGAAGTGCAACATGTTCACACAAAAGCGCATCAATGACCTCTTCTTTGTGAATACAACCTTCACCTTCTCTCAAAAAAGTAGAGGACTCAAATAGTCTTGAGACAATTGACTTGAATGACATTGATCCATGTAATGCAAGTCACTAATGAGGTCCCCATATTTACAAAAGACGAGATTGCTGATTTTGACAAGCAAGTAGAGGAGCATGCAACAGAAGCAAAAGCAAGAGTCATTTGATTGGATGACATCATGGTTGAGGATGATGGCGATCCTAAGGACGAGTCATTACCTTCTAGTTCGAGGGTGGAGCCACAACTAGCTGCGAGAAGTAGGACCCCAACCATCAATGGATGTATATGGGAAAGAGAATTATGAATAGTTTGTAACTTGCACAGTATTGAAATTTTTATAATAATTTGCAATCATCATGAGATTTACATTATATTATATGGGCTTTTGTATTCACATGTTGATGCGATATTGTACTTTTTTTAAAGGAATGTAGGTATTTTTTACTAATGTGACTTGTGGAGAGCACCTACAACTTCAAGGACACATCATTCATCCTCTAAATATGGATTAATACCATGGGGAACATTAGTATATATTTGCACATTATTTGTCAAGTTCTCTCTTTCCCCCACCCCCCCGCTCTCTCTACAACACAATATGGGTCTTAATGTATGTTCTGCTAATACTAAAGAAAAACAAGTTTAGTTGAAAATGAAACAAATCATAAGATTTTAAAGATTGCACTTGTTCACCTTCATCTAATCCTTCAGTGCTGTAGTACTTTACATCTTCCACTCTAGGAAGACCTTGTACATTACTTCCTTGACCATGCTCAAGCAATGTCATTCTCTGCATATCTGCAACCTTTCTCTCACTTTTCACAAGCTTCTCAATTAGACAAAACTTTAATCCATCCCATTGACATTCCAAGGTAACTAATTGTTTGTTTGGTGGAAAGTAATCTCTAAATACCTGCAGTAACAACTTGTTAGAAATTTGTTTGTAAACAATACTGAAAGCAAGAATACTATGCTTAAAAACTGCTAAGCGAGAGACTTAAAATGGCAATCAACCTGCACACCAAAGATTTACAGAGTGACAAACATATCTTTCTTTTTTAATATATCTGATAAAAAAAAATTGACTAAAGTTTTTTGTGCAAGTCTAACATCAAAAGGACTGATCCTCTATAGATTCAAGGTAGAACTATATCAAATATGGTACGTTTTGTATCAGGCAATGAACTGATTGGGATACAAAATATTTACATATCATTTGAGCCACTGTATGAAAAAAATGTTTATTTGTTTAATACTTTCAAAAGGAGTTAGAGAAATTACTAATGATGTTTGTTGATGTGGTCACATACTCATAATGTTATTTAAACTTACTTATGTTGTTAGTTATCCTAAGCATTACTAGTTATTTTCCAAATTTGAATTATTAGGAAATTAGAAAAAGGAAGCTGATTTGCAAGCTAGCCAATCAGAGTTAACCTTTAATCTGGCCAATTTGTGTGATAATCTCCATGAGAGGATCTTATTAACGTATTGCTATTGTGTTGTTTTCCCTAATTTTGAATACAGATTTATAGCATTTGATTTCTGTTTATGGCGATTTCTTGTATAGATAGAATCCTGGGCTTTTTCCTAAGCAGGTTTAATCCCTCTACCTTCAAACATAGCATGAAAGTCCATACTTCTTATAACATTGTATTATAGTAGATTCTTTACAAAATTCATTTTCTTGAAAAAATTCAGATCTTATAGAGTGAGGAAAACAGTGCATGAGACATCTTATTGATTTTCCCCTCTCTCATTTTCCCACAAACTGTGGTTTTGTTCTTCTTTCCTCTCACTATGTTTTGAGCAGAAATTGTTTCTACATATGCTAGAAACAATTAGGGGTTACGAATTAAAACACATATATTTAATTTAATAAATCTATATTTAGAGTTTGCCACATCGAATGATAAGTGGTTAAGAGAAGAGTGGAATGACAGGGATATACCCTAAATTTTATATTGTAATAAACTAGATGGTTTAGTGCCAGTAGTTTGATATTATTGTATCAAGATCCTAGATGGTTCATTGCCGGATCCCTCCAATTTGCATGTCATTCTCCGACATTTTGGCGTTGATCCAAAATCAAATGATGTAGTCTGTCATTTTGGCATTAACGCATTTCCACTTGTTATCTACCAATTTGGCATGCTTGAAATTTGCAAATCATTATCTGTCAATTTGGCATTGATCAATTATATCAATTTGACATTGTTTGCAATTTGGTCATCTAGCCACCAACAAATTGCTTATTGTGTTAATTGTCCTCATTCTAGTCTTTATATGCTCACACTATAATGTCCCTGATTCTCGAGTAGCCATTGTGGAGCTTAATTTAATTAATTAAATATTAATGTCCCGAAATAATATTTTGGACATTTATATTTAATTAATTATTCATTTATTAAAGTAACTTTATTAAGTGGACGGAGAAAATATTAAATAAAGTTACTTTAATGGAGCTAAATATTTAATAATAAATATTAAAAAGGTGGTGGACTATAAAAGGTGGTAAAAAGGAATTCATTGGGATCTTTTGGAAAAATTATTATCAGGAATTTGGAGAGTTTGGCTTTCAGGAGCTTGAGGGCAAAAACCCTCAAGTTTGAAGGATTGAACGAAAACCCATTTCCTTCTACAAGTGGATTCATCTTGGGATTCACACAGATTTTCAAAGTAGTTCAGCAGATTGTTCAAAATTTGTGAAGTCTTCTATGAAGACAAATTTCAAGATATTCAAGGTTTGAGGAATTTATTAAAAATTTGCAGAGGTATGTACAAAGAAAGATGTTGGTGTAATTTCAGAGTTAAAAAGACAAATTCTAGGGATTTGGTTGATTCAGATTTGGATGTTATTCTTGGATGCCATGATAGCAATAAGGAGATATGAAGTCATGATAGCAGTAAGGAGATAGGAAGGAACGATTGGCCAGTTCATTAACTGAGGATATTATGCAAAGGTGATGGGAACTAATGATTATGGCCAAAGGTATGTAAAGTTTCATCGCAGCCACTCACATATGCTAGAGCATGAGTTTCAGTGGTTATGTGAATTAGACGAACAACTTATCTCTTCCTTGAAGCACAGTGTCATTCCTTAATATTTCGAACCTGCAAACATATACTTTTGAGTTGTGTATAGAGAAGACAAAAAAGGGAAGCGAATTATTTAAGGAATATTAATTCTTATATGCGGTGGCCAATCCCAATCCAATTGAGTGCCATTTTGTTCTAGTGAAAGGCATTGAGGCATTATAGCATACTTATCACTGAAGAGTTGTGGAAAATTATAAAATCGTGGGTCCTATAAATCAACCCAATTACCTTAAGCGCTGCCACTCTGTAGGAGTCATTGCTACGCTGCAAGGCGTATGAAAGATTTTGGCATATAACCTCTTGAATAGATTGCAGGTCTCTAAGGAATTAATGAGGCGTTTCGGATTATGAATTGCTATCCCTCTTAATTTGTGCATCAGCGACTAAGTGTGAGCTGTAGATGTCAATCCGTTTACATCTCAATATATTGTGAATTTCATTATTTAAGGGTTGTGATGCATAAGCTGGCCGCCAAGGATGGACTAATGATCATAAGAAACCTTCAGGCAGATTGCATAATTGATAATTAAATTGGTGTGCGGTCTATACATTATCAATACCTCAGCAATTCCATTAACCAGGAGCATACCCAATATGAGTTAAACTTGAAGATTTCCTGAGACTGGCATGTTGACCATACAATCTGTGAGGAGTTGAGCGCTTCAGTCCAAGGTTGGTATGAGTTTCTACAGAGTTGACTACTGGTTGGGCATGAGGGATATTCCATTTCATTAATCTGCAGTTGATTAGGTTAGGGAACTGTATATGTATTCCTTGCACTCAATTGCTGGTTACAGCAAATAGTTAATGTTTTATTTAAATATCCAATGTTGTTGGTGTAATATCAATGTCTAAAATGTTCTCTGAATGTATTGTGCCATGTTATTTTATGTAAGACTATCAAACATCGAAAATATTTAATTGAATACTATGCAAAGTTTGCAACCAAACCAGTTGCAAGTTGAAACCTTCCATAATTACTTTCATACAAACTATTTGACAAAATGCTCTTTGGAAAAAGTACACAAGTTTGGTAAAAATTTTGGCAAGGAATCTTAAACTCACCTTGCACACATCCAGATCTTGGTGATCAAAAAAATCTACGATTTGAGTTGATTGTAAAATTTTGGTGGATTCAAGCTAGCCTTGTTTCCAAGAACATTACACCTACTCCGTAGTCCCTCCTCTTCAATCAAAATCTAGTTCAAGTTTCAAAAATATAGTCTTAAATAAATCAAATCATATATGCAAAAACAAAAAAGAGACTTATTTCATCGAAACTCATGCCAAAGACACCATTGCCATGCCATCTTGTCTAGCCAAAAAGGAAAATGGATGTTCTCTCTAGATGGAAAATCTGCCAAGATTCAGTTTTGCTATGGAAGAAATGGAACAGACTATGGCTGCTAAAAGAAAATGCTTTGTTTCAGTTCTTTCAATCCCAGTTGTTTTTCCTCTAACGTTGTTTACTTTGTTTTCAGTGCAAGTTTGTACGTTGTCTTACACCTGGTCATCTCCTACAGTTAATTTATGTATAATTGGATTACACATTTTTGGTACATTTTTTTGAATTGAAAGCCTTTCTACTACTTTCCTTTTACTTGGGCTAGTGTCAAGCCAACTCATTTGATTCCCTTCAATGGCTATTTATGGCTCAATGGTGTTCCTTTTAATTGTCAAATTTTGTGAACCCTCGCCACTCTATTGGGTGTTTATAATGGCTCGTCGTTGATGTATTAATCTTCCAAGAGATTTTTGGGAAAGGAGCGAACCCTTCAAATTTGACACAGAGAAGTTGAGCAAGGTTTTTATTTTTCACCATGTTATGGTGGAATTAGCAATAAGAACATTATTGGTCATGACTGGCTGATGCTGAATTTTGATGCTTCTTTCTCTGAGGTTGCTTCCCTATTTTTGTCCAATTGTATGGACATTTAGGAGGACAAGAAAATGGTAATTTTGTTGGCCAGTACTTATATCCAACCTTTCATATTTTCTTTAACAATGCTAGAGTGTGCTTTGGACAAGTTTTTTCCTTGACTGTGGTTCATCTCCAATTGGTAGCTTCATAAATAAGAGTGACCTTCTGACTGATTTTACCTATGCCTCACTTTTGTTCTTGTTGTGGGTTGGGATTATCTATGACTCTCCTAATGAGACCTTGTGTATTGATAGTTGTTGGTGTTTCAATTGGCACCTTTGGAGTGTGGATTGGAAACGGACAGCTATGCACAGTTAGACTGCTCTTCAAATTAGGAGGGGAAGCTCCCTCTTTGCTGATTATGCGTAAAAAGAAATACTAAACTAATTGCCAATCCTTTTATCTCAGCTAGGAGCACAAGGTTATAAAACTCTTTGCCTCGTAGTTGATGTTTTCTCTGGTTTCGTAACTTCAACTACAACTAAGCCTATTCTAAAAATGCTTCTAATAGCTCAAGTAAATTTAGAGCAAGAGAGTTAGAAGTAAACTAGGAATGATCGATTAACACAAAGCTTAAACAAACTTGTTTCCAGAACACATACGAAGACTCATTGTACTTTTAGATGTAAGCTGAAATAAAGATTATTAAAGCAAAACATGAAACAATGTACTGAAAAGATTGAGACAATAGATCAGAGCAAAATAGGCATGAGATTTCCTATTCTCAAATTTCCAGAAAACCATAAAACTTTTGGGACAGAAAATTGTAGCAAATGTAGGCTTACAACATGTGATCAAACCAGATTACATTTGACAAAGTTGAACATATACTGAATAGCAAACTTGCAGGAAAAAGTAGGCTCAGCAATTTTGTTATCGCAAGCACGGTTAAAAAATAAATGAGCAAGGCTGCCCTTATTTATACAAAAACAAAGGAGTAGGGAACCCTAAAATCTCCTTGTTTTAACAATTAGTCTTGCCAACATGCAAGTTTTATTTCTAAGTCTGAACTCTGAACAAAAGATAACTAACAATTAACTGGAATGCTAACATCAGTTAACTGATCTAACACTAATGAAAGCTCCAACTATACAATAGAAAACTTCAAAGAATTCACATGCATGAAAAGAGGACAGCAAGTTAAACTCAAAAAAGACATCAAGTTAACTGCTGTTTTAAATTCTATCCTTGGAAAACATTGCATGCCTCAACTAGCAATTCACTCATCAACAACTTGAGCAATCATATCCTCCAGAAAGTTGTTAATTGCCTCTTCGTCAGGAACACTGATACTCTTCCAAACAATGTACTGTTTCTGCAACATCTCTTCACCATCCGCGATCAGATTTAGAAATTCTTTTCTCTTTTCAGCTGCTTCATCAAATCTCGTTGACATTGCTGCAACTTGATTCATCTAACAAGCACCAGAATCACCATTAAAACTAATACGGATAAGGCTTTGAAACTCTGTCTGTACTTCACCAAGATCAAAGTAAGTGCCATCCTCACGTCGATATTGGCAAGGGATCTGTGACACAAGCGTACTTACAAACTTGAGAGTACTAGCAATCTTTTGTCTATACTAAGTCAATTCTGCAGATATTCCTTCGTAAGTTTTTACTTTGAAGAGATGTTGTTCTCTCCAAGCAAAAAGCTTCTTCTTATGCTCTTCTACAATAATTGAATCATAAGCCATTCTCAACGGCTTCCTTTCCGCTATGTTTTGCTCTAACTCCTAAATTCTTGAGCGAAGATCATGGGCGTTGTACCTTAATTGGTACATCTCTGCAAGTATAAATTTGCCCCTGGTGATGAATTCTTCTACCCAATCTCTCAAATGTTTCCCATATATAACCAACTGACTCAATTGATTTTGATCTACAAATGACTCCAAAATCTATGGAAGCAAAGCAGTGATGTGTGAAGTACCATGAAGTGGATTGGAAATGTACTACTGCAACTGTCGATTCTCAACCTTGAGGGCTGCCTTGTCTTCTCTATCCTTGAGCACTCTCTCCTTCAGGTTAATTGTTGCAACCTCAAAGAGATTCACGTCAGCATGTCATGTGCTTCTACCAAGATTAGCTTTGACCAATGTGATGTGTGAAGTACCATGAAGTGGATTGGAAATGTATTGCCACAACTATCGATTCTCAACCTTGAGGGCTGCCTTGTCTTCTCTATCCTTGAGCACTCTCTCCTTCATGTTAATTGTTGCAACCTCAAAGAGATTCACGTCAACATGTCATGTGCTTCTAATCAACCTCAACCTCATTGACGTTCTTGTCTTCTAGTGGTGTAGCAATCTCAATGACAACCTCATTATCATCGTTCTTCTCCACGTGGACCTGCTTCTTGAGTTTCTTTTTTGTTGTGTCCTGCTAGACGTTATCAAACTCTGCAAAGTCCAATTGATAAGAAGGCTTTCTCCTCTTCCCGCCCAAGAGGTTCTCAAGCGAAGACGAAAGGTCTCTACTAGCTTCTTTGGGAGAATTGGTTCCAACTCTAGCCACTCTTGATGGATCAATTGGTGTTGAGATGTTGCAAACTAGTGAATCCATTTTTGAGTCTATGCGAATAGGAGAAGGCCGCAGTGATGGCGAAAGAATAGGAGATGAAGGCTCTACCTCAACTTGTTATATTGCCTCAACTGGAACTTTCGATGCATCTGCTGATTGTTCCTACTGATTCTCATTTTTCTTCAAGTTCTTTGTCATTTCGCTAACCTTGGCACCTTTAGGTGGATTGCTCATTGCTTTAACCCTGGGTTTTGGTCTAGAAGAGGTAGGTAGTGATGAATGAACCACTGACGGCTCTGTAACTGGAATGACTACCTTCTATGTCCTCTTGCTACTTAAGAATAGTTTGCTATTCTTGACAATCCGGCTTGTTCTTTCCTCGATTGAGGTGTTGTCTTTAGCGTACCAATCAATTGTTCAAAGTGGCTACTGATCAACTTGATCTCTGGCATATGTGGGAAGTAAGACTTCTCCATCATCATCTGACAAACCCTCCACATCTTCTGATAAGAAATCAGCAATCTAATGAAGAGTAAGTCTACTATAATCACACTTGCGCACTTCAAACTCATCTTCACAATTAACCCAAAAATCTTCCATTGTAGGTTTATGTGAATGATTCTGACCAAGACGAGCTGCAAAGAGACCCCAAGGGTCATATGAACGCCTTTCTTTGAAAACCTTGAGATTAAGCTTTGACAATTCATTGTTCATCAACTTTGCGTCAGCTACTGATTTGCATCTATATATGCTCATCTCAAATGGGAAATTGACAACAACTTGCATCTGTTATGCAAAAAAGTGTGCACTTCATGTACTGTACTTAAGAACTCCGTTAACACTACCTTATCCCTTGGATATCTAGGTAGCATGAGTGGCTCACCTAAGAATCCATATACTCTAATGTAGGAGAAAGTGGGAAATTGGATAAACCAATCAGCCCAATCTGCCATTGTCAATCTAGCATCTGCTGAAAACCATATATGCAACTCATTGTCAAGATCTCGCACCACATGCATCACGAAAAGATCATTCACCCGCTTGAAATGCTGCTCTAACTGTGAAAACTCTAACTGCGAGTAATGCTCATGTACATGTTGGACACCCAGAGTTCCAACGACATTCAAACCTCTAAACTTGCCTTGAAAGGCCATTAGATATACAGGTATGATATCATGTGGAATTCATGGGCCTTGAAGAACTTTGTCATCTGGCAATGAAGAGTATCACTAATCAATGTTGGCCAGTCGTAGTGTTCTCTTTTCTTAACAATCTAAGAGATGATGTAGAACATCCAAGGATGAAACTTATGTGCTTTTGCTTGACCTGTGACTCGGATGAGTAGAGTAATCATGACTGCAATTTCATTCTTGAACTCACCACGTCCAATGTTCTTTGGCAAAGTGTTTCGCTTCTCTTTCAGCCACCTTTGTGCAATCATTTTTTGGCACTGATCCTTTTGTGCATTCCACGCCTTCAGTTGATACAATAAAGTTATCTGCACATGGTGGAATGGCAAAACATCTCTCAATGTCTCCTGGCTTGAGGCTGCAAACAACACACCCATCTGTTGATTGGATTTCTTGTGAAGTGGAATTGTAATGCTTAACACAAGCAATCACAAATCAATCTGAGATGGGAAAAGAAGTTGTTGCCAACAACCTAGAATGATCAAGATTCTTGATCCTAATGTTGTCTACGCCTTTCAAAGTGTTCAGACCAACTACTGGATGTACTTGATGTGAGTCGGTGTCAAATGTTTTCAAGAAATCATGAATCAAGACTAATTTGGTCCTAATTTCTATTGAAGAGAACTGCATATCTGAAAACTTGAAGATTGATTGTGAACACGACTATGTTTGAACAAGTTCTGCACAAAAGCTAAAAATAGCTTCGCTGATTTTTCTTCAGAAAAACCCAGATTTTTCAGAAAAAAAAAAAATCTAAGATAAGGGTTTTGTACAAAATGTCAATCTGAATAGACTCAGATCGTCAGATTTCGAAAAAGCTGATTTTTGCAAGAACATGCAAGAAAGCCTACAAGGTAGAAGCCGCGAAGCAAATTTTTCGGAAAAGAATTGTGATATGGGTTTTGTAGATATTCATGTGCTGAAAAGACCTAGATCCTCACATTTTCGAAAAATTGAGTTTTTTTCCCAAAAAAGATAGATATTTTGAAAAGTGGAAATTGTAGAGACAAATTTAAATTATCTTGAAAAAATCTGCAGTTTGGGTTTTGTGGCCAATTTCGTTCTAAATAGACCCAGATTGTCAGATTTTTGAAAAAACTGATTTTTTAAGATTCCCTAAAAAATAGGGCTGAAAGCTTGCATAAAAATTCACCAATCTTCAAAAGGAGTGTAAAATAGAGACCCAAATCGATGAAATTTGGAAAAGATGACCTTTTGTTTCTGAAAAGTGATGCCCTAGAAAAATGGATTATGGAAAAGTTTTCTTTTGTGCAACCTGTACTCGAATCTATGAAGAACTCTAAAAATGCCCTTTGTTTGATCCTCCAAATCCTGTTGAGAATAAAATTTTGTGTTTCTTCCTCTTGAAGCTAACCTGCAAAATAATGAAGAATGGATGTCCAAAGCTTCTTTTGATAAAGTTTGGAGGTGAAACAAGCACTTAACTCGCGAAACCTCTAAATTTAGGAGTCATCACGCGAAAATATCTATCTTCTTTTAGACCAAATCGAAGAATCCCTAAAAAATAGGGCGGCCAAAGCATGTATATGAGATATTTTTCAAAAAAATCTTCTAACTTAAGTTGACTTGGAAACCTTCCTTGAAATAGGGCAATCAACTTTAACAATGTTAGAGAATTTTCCAAGATTTTCAAGTTTTCCTTAATGAACCGCCTTCGTTTGATCTTCGATTCCGGACATCTGATAGATCCTGTGAACTAGCTGACGGACTTGTTGAAGAGCATGATCAAATCTGAGAAGAATCTCTTGGAGGCTGCAAACCCTAAAAACTGGTTTTTGGGGCTTGAAATCTTGGGCGCCCCTAGCTAACAAGGGCACTTTTCTTTGCAAGACAACCATTTTTTGATGATTTTCACTTTTGTCTCTCGTGCTTCGTTCTCCGTTTGATCTACAATTGTCAGTGATTGATGAATCTTCCAGTCATGCTGAGATATTCATTGGAAAGCCTGAAGAAATCTAAAAAGATTGATCATTTTTGCAAACCCTAAAAGCTGCTTCAAGCTACCCAATACCCTAGGTGCCAAAGTTAGAAAATTTTGATGATTTTGATGATTTTTCAATTTGTCCCTCTAACGCAACACCTCTATTTGATCTGAGATTCTGGAAGTTTGGTAGATCCCATGAACTGGATGTTGGACTCGTTGGAAAGCCTTCTCAAATTTGGAAAGAAATCTCTTGGAGGTTACAAACCCTAAATTCTACTTTTGACTGCTTGAAACCCTAGGTGCCCCTAGCTAACTGGGGAGCCCATCTTCATTAGAGTTATCTTCATGAAATTTTGGCTGTTTGACAGATCATGTGAAGCGGTCGATGGATTTGTTGTGAAGCCTGAAGAATTCTAAAAAGATTGACCAATTTTTCAAACCCTAAAAGCTTTCTTTGACCCCTTGAAATCTTGGGCGCCCCTGGCCAAGAGGGGCACTTTTTTGCACCAAACTCGGCCATTTTCTTGAAGATTTTCAATATTCTTGCCTCATGTTCACCGCCTTTGCCGACTATGAATGCTCTCATCATTTCATGTGTATGATAAATCAAAACTAAAAAGTTACTAAGGAATTGAAGCCTAGGCGCTTTCCATGGCCAGGGGCACCAAGGTCTCCAGTGTTGGAATAATTTTTGCAATTTTCAACTTTTTGAATTCCCCTCCTCCGTTCACTATTTTTAGAGCATCTTTTGTCGTAGATTGTTCTGTGTAGTGTTTGAGACTTTGATTCTAACACCTGGCAGCTGGCCATCCTCTATTTATGACCTTGGATGTCCTGATTTTCCTTCTGAAAAAGCGAAATAGACCCACCAAAGAAAAACTGACTTTTTGACAAATTTGATTGGACTAGTGTGATAAAGACATAAAATCAACCAATCAAAATCAATTTGAGCCCTTTCTATAAAGATTCTATTTTTAGCCATTCTCCTAAAAATTAGGGCCGAAAATGCAAATTTCCAAAATTTTGCGAGCATCCTTTTGACAATAAACCCAGAAAAACCCTATGGTCCATTTATTTTTCAGAAATTTATAAAAATAGAAAATTGCTATTTTTAGAAAATTTGACCCTTTTTGACTTTTGATGACAATTTTACAAGATTTTGACCATTTTTACCAAAATGCCTTAATGAAGCAAAAATTTTAATTTTGGGTACAACAATAGTCTTCAACTGAGACTGAATGACACTGTTGTACCCAAACCAAATTTTTTGCTTCATCAAGGCATTTTGCTTAAAAGAGTCTAAACCTTGCTAAAATGATGTCAAATACAGTTTTTGGGCAATGTCAAACATGGAGTTTGGTTAGTGTTGTGTTAGTCAAAAGCAGTACCTGTTGATCAAAACTTGGATCGGCGACTCAGAACGAGGCATTTCACGATAGAGGAGCATTTCACGACAACAATTATACCTTTGCATGGTCATTTTAGTGACCAAGACAAAGATTTCAAAGATCAAATTTATGAAGATTTTTCAAGCAAAAGCAAAGTTGCGCCCCTGTAGCTTAGGGGCGCCCTTCTCCTTGAAGGCCTAAATCTTGTCACTTTTGTTTGTAAATGCAGTCAATCTCTTCAGAATTAGCCCAACTATTTGGCAAGCTATCTTGCGAAGTCATTCAAGTTGCAAAACTCCGGCAACTGACGTTAGAAGCTGAAGGTACAAGAGGATACAGATTGCAAAAGATGGTCAATTCACAGCTTTTGCGCCCCTGTAGCCCAGGGGCGCCCTTCTTAATGGAGGTTCAGATTCTGTTATTCCTGATTGCTAATGCATTTAATCTCTTCCTAATTGGTCTGGCTATTCAACGAGCTATCGAATGCAGACATCCGAGACCCAGAGCTCCGACAGTCGAAGTCAGAAGTTGAGGTTACGAGGAGGCTTTACATCACAGAAAGTTGTCAATTAGCAAAATTGCGCCCCTGTAGCTCAGGGGCGCCCTCCAAAATAACCCCTGAGATGAATGAGATTGCAGATGAGGTCTTCTTGACATCTATGCTAATCTAGTCTAGCTTCGCAGTGCACCAGTCAGCAAGTCAATCTGACATTCCGAGTAATCGTGGTAGAGATTCTACCAGGCACGTAAATCAGAGGGTGGAGAAATGTGGTGTTTTCGCCTATACTTCTATGGGCCAGGGGCGCCCAGCCTTTAGCCCTGTTAGATGGAGTTATTTGCTTTCACAGTCTTCATGAGACTTGTGCGCAATTACTCCAACTATCCAACGAACCCAGCCATCAGCCTCCGGGATTTGGCAAACGCTCGTACGTGCGAGGTCTTTACAAAATACTGAAAAACGAAGACAGCTCAGAAAATGGCCAAGTCTGGTCGTATATTCCATCTTGGGAAAGGCGCCTTTCTTTTTGAGGTCTTAGAAGCAGTTTTCTCGCTTCATCGCCTCCAGAGACATCTCTCGTAGGTCTTTCTGGCTACGCGTTGAAATAGACGATGTGTGAATTAGGCCACCCCAACTCCCGATATCAGAGGTCAAAGTAGGGCATCTGGTTGAAAGAAATGGTGTTTGAGCCTTCTCAGGCCAGGGGCGCCCTTGCTTTTGGGATCCCTAATGCAGTCTTTCGGTGCCTTGCGTATATTCGTTGGATGCGGAATACCTCTACTCACGCTGTGAGCCTATCATCCAGTCAGCATGGCTCACCGTTCGTCGTCAACAGTCATTTGAAGCATTAGATGGCAGTATGGAGAAATGGCTGTCTAATGTCTGAAAATCAATTTAATCAAGGGCGCCTAATTTTTTGAGGTGTTAAATGATGGATTTTGTAGTGATGACTCCCAACAGATATTTCTTCCTTGCTCTACAAGCTTCGCAATAAATATTCCTGCTCAGTCTCAGCATCACCCGGAAATCAATGTTGAATATGGTCAGTTGTAACTTTGCAATTAGCTACAAAGTAGGGAGTTAGTAAAAAACGTCATATCTTGAGCAAATGGACGCCTATGAGGTCAAATAAGGACTTTTCGAAATCAGTGAAGTTTGCCGAATCTATCCAAGTTGTTACATCCCAAATTGTGATGTTACAATTTACCATCACTAGATAGAGTAAATGTGAATTCTGGAGGTGAATTAATGATGCTTGTACCTTGTTTTCAATATGAATGTTGTTTCATTTGATGTTATTCTTGGTGAAATACTGCATAAAGGAGAATAGAAGGTTATTGATTTGTGAATAATCTAACTTTTGAAATGTTTCATGTATTCTGCTTTGTTATGAGCATATGACTGCCAATGTCATGTCATGGTGTGCAGGTATGAAGACTGTTCCTTTGGACAGAGGAGAGACATCATTCGGGGAGGAACTTGGTCAGGTAAACAATAATGATTACCAAATTGAGCATACACACACATACTATAGATTGAGTAAGCCAAGTTTGTTTGTCGAGATAACGGTAAGTCATCCATAGGCTTGTTTATTGACCTTAAGGTTCTAAATTCACTCCTTTATGTTTTAGAAGATGTGATTGTTTAAACGTCAGACTTGCTATACCATGACCCAAGTATGAATGATGTGAAAGTTATGTGTTAATGATTGATTGGGAACGCACATACATCTATACATTGTGAACACGTATTTATATGTATAGACATATCAATACATGTGTACGTTAAGCAGACGGATATGCTCATACACGTGTCAACATGTATGTACGCATACATACGTATACACAGGTATATATATAGGTACACAGTCTGCCTGATATCTGTAGTGAAAATAATATTTAATATTATTGCCTAGTAAATTTACATATATATTTATATATAAATGTAATATTAACAATGTGATTATATTTATGGATATATATACATAAATACGTAAATACCTGTTGATGTATGTTTTATGACACACCAAACATCAGAATAAAAATGTCCAAAGACACTCTATCCTCTCTTGAAAAACCACCGTGTATGCTAAAATTGCGAGAAGATCATATGGCGATTCCAAGGTTTCTTTAGTCGGGTCTCGACGTGTGGATAAGCTCAATGGTCGTTGTGATATGCTGGTAATAAACAAGGGGACTTACGTAGAAAGTCTTCACAAGTTCGGGACTTAGGAAATTTATCTTTAAAGGTTCTTAATTAGGACTTTCAATTGTGGATCTCAAAAAATGGCAAAAAGACAAGGGTTCAGAGAATCTAGTCTAAGCCTAAGAACTCAAGAGACAGTAAGGACTCGGTGAAGAGAAATAAACCACACTTAGTTTCGCCTCCTGCAGGACAACATACGCAAAATGGGTGCAATCTTCAAGGGGTTTGTGAGAATAATTTTCAAACCTCGAATGAGGTTGAAGTTAAGCTTCCACGTTTAAGAGCTCAGGCTAACTTTACAAATCGAATACAAATCATCCATTCGAAAAAAGTATGAGCTACACTTCACCATTGAATCAATACGATCAATCTCTCATTCAATTAACAACTTTCAAAGCAAATTCTACCTAATCTAACTTTAACTCTAATCTATGGCGGAAGATAATATGTAACCTCGCTTACTATTCAACAATAAGAAGTGATTCAAGGCAAATCATGCTCAAGAGCTTTTATCATTCAAAATAGTCTCAATGCGACAATATACATAATCTGTCTCCACACAAAATGAAAATGAGAGAGCACTAGTTTATATAGAGCTCCAAAAATGAAATGAAGGGCCGAGATTAAAACAAGATTAACGGCCAAGATTATTACAACCAAACCCTAATTAGGGTTTCCCAAAATAACAAGAGTTAACCATCAGAAAACTATCAGAAAAGTGGCAGTTCCAGCTATAATCTAGGAGAGGCGTCCTTATCCATCTGAATAGCATTGTGCTTGGCGAATCTGGACACTACTGCAATGACCTCGTCCATCGTGACAGGTGGCAACATGCTGATCCAGAATTCAAGTCCGTCCAATTTCTCAGCACATCTAGCAAAAGTACTTTCCCAACCTGCCTCCTACTTCTCAAAATCCTTTCGAATGGATGAGTCTTGCCACTCTCGCAAAGTCCTGCCTCAAGAATGGTCCAGTGGTCGAGAAGAAAGTTTCTTGAACTTTATGCTTCAATCTCTCCAACTGCATGTCGTTCTCCCGGATGACTTCACGGTCGAACACTTCTGTAGTTGTCATGCAAATCCTCTCCTGGATTTTCCTGACCTGTTCTTCAATTCCAAGCCCATCGACTCTTGCCTTCTCCAAGACTTCTCGTATTGTCACTGCCCAAAACCAGTGATGAAAATCATATGCTGCCCCTGCAGCAATCACCCTTTTATCAACTAACTCCTCCCTCGGAGTGCTCTTCAAAATTCTAAGGCTTGGAATAAGCCTTTCTTGCATATCCGGGATACCTTCCCATGTTTCCGCCATATCCATCAGCCTGGAAAGAAACGAAGAGGTTCGTCCATAGGCCAGTGCCAACTTTTCCATGAACAAGGCCGCTTCCGTGCCTTCACTTGCCATCCAGTCTTGTGCTTCCTTGGCCGTCACCATTCCGTGCTCGACTTCCTTGGCCACCTCCTGTGATGAATTGAGGAGAGGAGGAATGGTTGCATTGCCCTGATCAAGTGGCTGGGTCAAATGCTGTATATATTCTTTGAGACGTTTGACCTCCTTTTTATACTCCTTCTTGGTCACTTCCTTTTCCAGTCTCGCTTTAATGGTCGAGACAGAATTATCTAACTCTTCTACTTCCTGACCTTTCGAGGCCGGGCCAAGGTCAACAGTGGTTATAGCATACTCCTGTGGAGTGATTTCGTCCTGTGGCTTGTCCACTGTAGGTACTGCAATGTGCACGGAACGGTTGCCTGTCTCGTTCCTCTGAATGGTGGAGAACTTCTTGGCAGGCTTCTTGATAGCAACTTGTTCTAATCTTGCCAAGAAATCGGCAGTATCATCCTCTTCTTCTTGTTGAGCCTCTGCAGGCACCTGGACCTTCATCCTTTCTAATAGCCAGTCTGGAATGGTCGACTGTTCAATGCCATCCTCTACTTGAACCTCGTCCTCGTTTGGAACATCCACTATCCCTCTGAGGGCGGAAATCATTCCTTCCTCTAGGTCATTATCCCGGACTTCCATGTCATTGTCTGAACCTAAAATTTCTGTGCCTGTTGGTGACGCAGGCTCTTCATCATCTAGTTGAATAGGTTCATCGTTTACTTCCTGAGCTTCAAGAGGTTCGAGCATTTCAACCAAGGAGTCGTCTATGGTAGCCACAAACTGGTCAATGTTCCTAGATGTTGCTGACCGAGAAGGTTCTCCCTTGTGCCTCTTGGAAATAGGTTCAACACTTGGCATTATTTCTTTTCTTTTCTCTCCAATCCCGACCAAGTCTTGATGGGATGCACCAGCATTAGAGGAATATGACTCTAATTCGCTCAACAGATCATATGTGAGCGTGATTCCTTTCTGTCTCAATTCCTGAACATGATAATCAACCCACTGAGAATATTTCGTCACTGGCCTCATTAGGGTGGCTAGGTCTGCGTGCTCTGGCTCTGACCATTTCACCAGAGGGAGAGGTCGCCTTTCCTCAAAGCGTGGCTGGACGTGGTTTCCATCATCTTGAAGTTGATCAGGCACTCGGCAGAACTCGATTGTTCTCATGAAATCCAAGGACATTCTGGACCACATTTTCCGTCTGACTTCGTACTCATCTGCAGCATTTGCCCAGAAATCCTCCAATTCCATCTTGTGCTTATACTTTCTCCCCTCTACTGTCTGGATGTTATGATGTGGGTCATAATTGACCCTGGACTTGTATGCTGTGAAAGGGTACCATTGGATCTCCAACCGTGCACTCTCAGCTGCCTGTGCGGATGGACAGTACTCTAGCATGTTCCCGATGAAGAATGGGAATGTGACGGATGCTTTCTTGGTCGGCCTCTGAATATTCTGGTACTCTTCTAATTGTCTTAAAACCTCGAGCAATATCATCCGATTAGTCGGATAGATAGGCAATTTATAGGGATTTCCAGTAAATCCCTGGATCCTGATATATGTGAATTTAGGGAACTGGATGAACCAAGACCCATATTTGCTGATAAGACTTTTTGCTTCATGGCTCAGCCTTTGATGCACTCCTCCTTGAAGCTTTCTGGTGATATGCATTAGGAATGCATCATGCACCCTCCTGAAGTGAGTCTTCTCCTTCAACTGGAGCTGAGGATAGCAGTCGTAAGGCTTGAGCTCGTTCTCCCCGTTGCCAATTTTGCCTTTGCAGATCAATCCTGGATACTTGTATGATCTGGCCAACAGGTATATCACATATGAACTCATGTGAAAAGACTTGGTCTCTTCAAGGTTGATCAGTTGCTCATGAAGGTTGTCACTTATCATCCGTGACCAGTTGAACATTTTGACTCCAGAGGTGATCTCATCTATAAAATAGTACATCCAGCTCTCAAAGAAGGCGCCTTGCGGATTACCAGCAATTCTGTTTAGCATCAGCACAATATCTCCGAAATCTTCCTTGAAATCCGTGCGGCGAGGTCTCTTGGACAACTTCTTGATTGACGGCTTTGGCTTGTCCATCCACACCTTGTTGACTGTTGTAGCGCACAGATCTGGCTGACTATCATATAACCTTTTTGCTTCTTCCTTGGTCTTGTAGACCGTTCTTGAATGCTCTGGAATGCCGAAGGTCTCCTGAACTGCAACTTCGCCCAAGTGTGCCAAGACTCTTCCGTCAGGGGCGATAATCTGTCTTTTCTGGGCGTCATAATGGAGAGCACACTCCACCATCAACTCCGCACAGTCCATTACCGGAGGGAATCCAGCTGCTTGGAATATCCCGTTTCTGACCATTCGTCTGGCTATTGCTGTGGGAAGTCCCTTCTGACCGTATACTCTTTTCTTGAATTCGTCAAAATCCACATGTCCGAGGTCAGTATCCACGACATTCTTCCACTTTGAGATGACTTTGGTCTCTTTCTGGGCACCCTTGCTGGCAAACTTCATTTTCAGCTTCCTTGATAATCCGCCTGCCATGTCCGTCAACCTGCAGTCATAAAATTAACATTAATATAAAGACTTTTAAAATAATTTAAACCTCGTGCCTTGGATTCGAAAATTGACTTTCAGCTGTTCAAATAATTAAAATATTGCGAAAAAGCAAGCTGAAAGTGACTTGGATGAAATTGAAAATCTTGCCAGAACTTCATCAAGATGAAAGGACATAAAAAGATAGCAAATTTAATTGACCAATCACCAAACCTCAGCGAAGAACCGTTAAATGCAAATCAGATTTAAAAATCTGATTTTTTTGAAAAGTGCGCCCCTCTTCAAGAAGAATTCAGCTTTGAATAAATCTCTTTTCTTTTTCCCGCGAAAAATTCCTCAGCATAACACTGCTTCTCTCTCTGGGAAAATTCGACTTTGCCTATTGACCAATTAATTGCCTGACAATTTCGAGAAAGATTAAATTTCTCTTCAGCTGTGTGTGAAAAAAAATGAGTTGCTGAAACTCATTATAATGCTGAAGGATTGAATTTGATTTAGCAACTGCCATATTCTTTCTCGATCTCGATTTGTTTTCATTTTTCCAAACAGGCAAGTTTCCTTTTATTTTCCGACAAGGATCAGTCTCGAGCTTATCCGGGCAAATCTTCAAAAATTCGATTTTTCAATTAATGTTTATTTTTGATTTTTCAACTTTTTAAATAAAACATTAAATATTTTAATTAAATTCATGGTGAATTTAATTTTCTTCTTGCCGGATCTCATCTCCGCCTGGCATGCTTTATTTTCTTCCGATTCGTGTCTGGCAATTCTAATTTTGTCCAAGGCATTTTTAATTTCCAAATAGTTGAAAATTAATATTAAAATATTAAAAATATTTTAATTAATTCCAACCCGTTCATTTTGGACCCATGGCTATTTCGATTTTTCCCATTTTTCTTGGCTGAGAGTTTATTTTCCAATTTCCCTTAATTTCGTCTAGCCAAACCAAATCTTAAACCATTCCGTCGAAAATTTCATTGCCAGATCCCTATTTTTCTTTGCCGAGGCGAGATTTTAAGCTTATTTTGCTCTGCCAAAGTCAAATATTTCCTTGCTCAGTCGAATTTTTCTAGGCAAAATCCTTGTCTGAATGTCTTCGTTGGGCGAATTTCCTTGATGTCTGACATATTCTCCCTCCTTCTGGCCAAGGACGATCCTTCCTTTCTCTTTGCCTTGTGCATTTTTCTTCGGTCGAAGTTGACAATTTCTTCGCATTTTCTCCATACTTAGGCAAATTTTACCTCTTTTCCTCATCGTGTTAGGCACATTCCATTTTATTCTTTGCCACATCCTGATCTTCTTTAGCACGTGCCCTTTCAAACTTGGCATTTGACCTCTCGAAAGCGTCATACTTCCTAGCCAACGTCTTCATTTTTCATTCCTTAGCCTCTTTACTTAGGCAAGTATTTCGAACTTTTTCTTGGACTTGGCATTGACACTTAGCCAAAAATCATCATCTTATCATCTTAGACAGACTTCCTTGACATCTTGGACGAACATCATGGACGTCTTTGGCACCTTGCTAGCCCCTTCCAAGTGCATGGCGGACTTCATGGGTCTTTAGGATGAACCTCTTGGACGTCCCTCTTTTCTAGGGCGGATTTCCTTAACACTTTAGTACTTATTCTCATCATTTTATCCCTTTGGAAAGGATTTTCCACCTTTTTAGGCTCTCATACTTAACCAAATTTCGAAATTCTCCTTAGCTGAGCGCCAACACTTAGCAAAATCTTGATTTTTCCTCACTTTACATGCATAGGCGGACTTTGAATAGCCTTCAGCCAAGTCCCACCTTTCAAAGGCGGACTTTAGAGCTCCCTTGGACAAGCATCAAGTCAAGGCGGACCTTAGGGGGTATTAGGATATTCAAGGCGGACTTTGGAAGTCTCAAGGATGAGGATGGCGGACTTTAGAGCATGCAAGGACGTGCTTCAAGATGCAAGGGCGGACTTTGGAGGGTTATAGGATGAGGATGGCGGACTTTAGGTAGTCTTAGGATGTCCCTCTTTGATGCATGGCGGACTTTAAAGAGTCCTAAGATGAGCATGGGCGGACTTTGAAAGGTCCAAGGATGTGCTTCAAGATGTATGGGCGGACTTCAAAGGAGTCAAGGATGGTCTTGGGCGGACTTCATGAGATCCTAGGATGTGCAAGCTAGTTGCTGGGCGAACTTTGAAGCTTCTTGACATTTTTTTATCCTTCCTTCATCCTTCTTCCATGGCAAATTTTCCAGACTTGAACAGATTTTTCACAAATTTCATGATTTCAACCTCAGATCTGATTGATCTTGAACTGGTTTTGACTGGTTTTTCCAGATTTTTGAACGTTTTCGGTCTGATTTTCATGCTTTTTACTTGTTTTTCCAGATTTTTCAAAAAAAAATTCAATTTTTTTCATTTTGATTTTCTGAGAGTTCTATTGAGTTTTTCGAACTTCTGAGTGCGTTTTCAGAACTCGGGACCTTTCTAAAAATAGAAACCTTCCAAAAATAGAAACTTTCCAAAAATAGAAACTTTCTAAAAATAGAAAAAACAACCCTAAAAAATAGGGAACCTCGTTTGGTCCAAAAATGCCAAAAAATCAAAAATCAAAAAAGCAACTTTTCCTAAAAAATAGGAAGTCTCAGAATTGGCCGAATTCACAGTCGATCTTCGTCTCTTGGGCCTTCTGAGCGCTTCCATGACGTCTACGCACTGATTCAAGCATGAATTACTGTCTTGGCTTGGGTAACCCTCGGCAAACTGACCTGAAACTCTTAGCAAAGTGATCTCATGTAACCATTGCAAGGAGACAGAACCCTAAAAACTAGCAGGCAACTGGGGGTCCCCATCAACGATGGGGCGATGTGTGAAAAGGTCACAACAATACCTATGTAAATATATTATATATTTATATTTTTAAAATATATGTACTAATATTAAGGTAATATTTACATATATATAAATATATATATATATATACATCACGATATAATGTCGGAAAATATATATATTTATATATTTAAAAATATTACACTTAATTGTAATACATATTTGATAAAATATATAAATGAATAATATTGAAATGTGAATTATGTAAATGTAATGGACACATAAAAATATTCAATAGAATACAAATTGAACACAAATAAAGGATTTAAATGATGAAATATTTCGATTTTGAACTATGGGAAATCAAAATATTAAAAGAGATAAATATTTGAAATATCAAATACTTCATATAGTGTAAAGTCGAATTTGTTTTTAATAAACATTTGAAAAGGAAGAAAACACGTTTTGCTTTAAAAAAACTCATGAAAACAAACTGGAGGAAATCGCACGCCTGGTAAAAACGCATCTGGTTCACGTCTGGGCTGCGACCTAGCCTATGAAATAACTGAATGCTGATCTCATGGCTCAAAATGGCAACGTGGAAGCTTTTTAACCTTGACCTAAAAAGAATAAGTCATTCATTTTCATGCGACTGGCCAAAAAGAAAACGTGACGGTTTTGAAGATTAGAGTTGAAAAATTCTTAATTTGTTGGCTTAAAAGGAAGTTGATTCATCTCTATTTTTAATGACTAAGGGTTTGAGAATCCGCCATGTATCATTTTGATTAATTTTGGGCACTTGTTGTCAATCCACATGCCTTCTTAAGTGGAAAACTGTTGCATTTCGAGTATATAAATATACACGCCCTTCCATTCATGGATATACACACTGAGCAATCTGAGTTTAGAGTTTGTAGCCGTCCCTGTTCATTCTATAACTCACAGTTTATAATTCGAAGTTGGCTCTCATTTTAAGAGTTCAAAAATATTTTCTGAGTGATTCTCTTTAGCTGTGAGTGAGTTTTATTACTGCTGAGAGAAGCTTTTCATATTTTCTAGGAGCATATTTCACCAATTGCTAAGAGACATTCCCTGTTATGATCTTCTCTGTTTCTGAGTTCACAATAAGAAGTTGAGATTACTCTTCAACTGTATATCTTTTGCAAGTGATCAATTTCTGAGTTAGAGACTGGTCTGAGAGTGCTGGAAGTCTTTTGTTGGAGGTTCGAGGAGCTGCAAACACAATCAAGTTCATCCTCTTAAGGGAAAAGGCATATACCAGGCATGATGTTTCTTCTTTCATGTTCTAGAGCGTATTTCTTGATATATATCTAAAAGAGTAAATACTAAATGTGCATAGTTAGGAAATTGCATTGAGTTCAATACTTCAGTTAAGATAAACAAAGAAACGGTTCTATGTTGCACCATTTAAGTAAAATTACTTTAAGGAATGGTTATGCATGTTTTCTGGAGTGTATACATGTTTGCATTAGTGAGTGTTATGCATTAAAGGAGAAAATGTGTAAGGGATTCAATGATTTAAGGAATTGTGAAAAAGGGGATTATATGAGTAAAGAGCTTAAAGGAATGGTTTACTTATCTTACATTTAAGAGAAATAATGGAAAAAGATAGAAGGGAAGGATTTATTTGCATTTTGAATGGCTATTGCATGTTGTGTATGGTCTCTGTATATGGAGAATACATAGATGTACTTATTATCTACTAGGATCGAAATGAAGGCAAAGTCAAGTAAGGTCTTTTAGCTTAAGTTATTAGGATAACTGAGACAAGCTAAGTACTCCTAGGATAAAGATTTCCTAATTAGGAGGATTGATACAAGACACTTGTAGACGGTTTCATTTCTAGTAGGTTCGTATGATTTAGGATGTCTAGGGTGACGAATTCATCCATTGAAAGGCAAAACCTATGCGTAGAGTAAGGAAGCCTCAAGTCAAATCGGCCCTGAGTAGTGTTTATGATAGATGACCTTCATTCGAAGTACTGAATGAGAATACTTTGGCCATAGTAGTGAAAG
Source organism: Sequoia sempervirens (assembly GCA_007258455.2). Classification (NCBI taxonomy): domain Eukaryota; kingdom Viridiplantae; phylum Streptophyta; class Pinopsida; order Cupressales; family Cupressaceae; genus Sequoia; species Sequoia sempervirens. The sequence continues at coordinate 27,121 of VDFB02389781.1, forward strand.
GTACAACATCCACCTAGGTGTGAGATAGTTGAGACTACACTGTCAGTTCATTGCGATCCGAGTACTAGTTCGAGATTGTGAAATAGCAAGGTACTAGTTGTGTAGGACACAGCACTATGCTCAGTTGGTAATCGTTAAAGGATACCCTACCAATCTCTTCTTCAAAGGGAGGGCCAGTCATTGTGAAATGATCATGCGGGGGACCGCATTATAAGTCCATGGTTGACGGAAAAGCGACCGAGTGATGTTTCTCCTCCATAGCAAGCGGCCGATGTACCAAGATTTGAAAGGACGGACTCTTGGACCTTCTTACTTCTATTTGTGCAAAAGCTTACAAGCTATGTATGTAACTGTGTTACTTTTGAACTCTGATTTATATTTCCAATGAAAATGGAATTCATGTGGAAACATATTGTAACTTGTATGTATTTATCAATAAAGAAAGGAAAAATTTTTATTGTATTATCTTTGTTACTTGTTACCTTTTCATGTTTAAGGTGAGAATTGGAAAATTTTAATTTACGCAAGGAATAGGTCGTTACACAAGTGCTTTACGTGGTTTGTCAACTAAATAAAATAATATTTAATATTTATTTTGCATGTCAAAGCATTAAGTTCATCATCAATCATCAGGCTCAATTCTTCAGACAGTTTCATCCCAATCTCATTATTTGCTCTAATTCAAGCATAGCTCTATTTCTGTTTGCAGCTTGAAACAGGTCAATTCTTCACATAAATAAATTCCTTAAGAGTTGGTGAGTTTCTCATATTGTCATTGGTGAGAAATCAAAACACTTTCTTCTATAATTTAGTAGGAATTGTAGTAAATTCAAAATGATGATTTTAATAAATAAAACCTCATTCTTCTGTCTTAAATTCTTCTACTTCTCGTCTTAAATTCTCTCGCATGTTTGAAGAACTGGCAGTTTTTGACAAAACAAATCATCTGGGTTGATTCAGAATAGCTTCCTCAAGAAAACCCATGTCCCAGAATTTTTTAGGAAAATTTACTCCAAAGCATCAATTCTCGAAGCTCTAATTTTCTCAACTGAAAATTCCTTGCATGGTCGAGTAGAAGTCAAATTTTCGCAAATCTGACATTCTGGGTTGTCTTAGAATCTTTTTCTGGACAAAACCCATATCTCATATTTTTCCGTGAAAATTGCCCTTCGATAGGCTATTTTTAGCCTCAACAGGTATTTTTAGTTTTCTAGAAAAGTTGTCAAAATATAGCCGTGTTCACAGTCAACAAGCAAGTTTTTCAGAGTGCAGTTCACACAGACTGAATTCAAGACCAAATCGGTCTTAATTCATGATTTCATCAAAAAAGATGAGACCGATTTGTATCAAGTGCATTCAGAGGGTTGATAGGCGTAGTCGCTCAAATCCATATGGTTGCATGCCTCGTATGGCCGATTTTCTTCCAAATCCGGTTTAGAGGGTTGATACCATTGGAATTTTGCATGTGCAGCAAGTTCGTTTGCATTTCTCACAACCAGAGTGTGCGCAATCAAACTTCGCAGTTTCGTCATGCAACACTCTTTTATTAAGAAGCGTCAGAGACATCAAGCTGCAGAAGAAATGGTGGCCATCACTTATGTTACGGAGCTGCCAGAGTTACCAGTTAGTGAAATGCTAGTTTGAGTGCAAAGATTTCCAAGATTGCTGACAAGCAGTGAATTGGCAATTAGAACAGGTGATGATTTCAGTTAGTGATGCAATCAACAATCTCGTTGAGGGATTGGTTGCTCGAGATCGTGGCCAGTAGACTTTAGTCCCCACCTCTTAGAATAGACATTAAACACAGGAGTTAAACTTGGTGTTGCCTTTTCAAGTTAACTCACTGTCTCATCTCATGCATATCTATTCTGGGATTAGCTTTATTCACTTGGAGTTGTATTTAGGGTTTATATTAACTGATGGTAGTATTCCAGTTAACTTGCTTTCAATAAGGACGTCCATGGCACATTGTCCTCATAGATAGCGTTTTCAGTTAACTGATGGTAGCTTTCCAGTTAACTGTATAGTTTATTTTATTAGGGTTTAGCAATAAATCTTGCATGCATTGCAAGACTATAGTTGATGCAAGGTGATTTTAGGGTTCCCTACACCTT
>VDFB02389782.1:0-41772 GCA_007258455.2 Sequoia sempervirens
AAGCTCACGAAGTCACAAAGTCGTTTCGTAGCTTTATCAATGGTAGATTTGTGATAGGTGTGTCGTTTGTCGCATTAGAAGCACAAAGTCTTCTTAGATGCAGCAATTCCTCGAACAGCATGAACAATTACAAGTGCAAAGTCTTGTAGATTATCCAACCAAAGTATCCAAAGAGCATGAATAATTACAAGCACAAAGTCTTGTAGATCATTCAACCAAAGATAAACAAAACACGAATGTAAATCTAAATAAAGGATGTAACACAAAGTTTACATGAATTACTTAGAGTCCTTCAGATTCCATAAGCTAATCACCACCAAATGAGATCAATTCATAAGATTATCGAATCCAACACAAAGTCTGGTTTGCAATCTTCTTCTTTATTGATCATATTTCATTCACAAGGTATGAACACAAAGTTTCACAATTCTGCTTCAAAAAGGGCAGCACTTCGTTGCAAAATACTACAAGATGAACAATACAAAGGAAATCCCTCACATTATATAGAAAGAGGGATGAGCAAAATTAGGAATCTAATTTGAGGAAATCAAGGAAAGTTGGGTGAGCGATTTAAGGAGATCTCACCTAACTTTGACCAAAGTCAAAGTGTAATTTGTTTTCAAAAGATTACATCTTTGAACTTGGTGCAATTACAATTTACAAAAAGACATATAAAATGTCAGGAAATATTTACAAGATGCATAAAAGGATGCATCGAAAATGTCTAACATTGGAGATCAGGAACCTTCTTCATGTTTCCTTGCTTTGGGCGCGAAAGTCTTCGTATTTCTTCTTGGTCTCCTGCACGAACTTCTCATCCGGACCAACGGTGTAATCCACAATGGTGTGAATTCTCGTGATCGATCTCATGGCAGATGAGTAACCTTCTTGCACCTGTCAAGATGCGTTTTCAAGTTATCCAATGTGAGCCTTGTATCACAAATGACGTTCAGAGAGGCTTCTAAAAAGTCTGCGCTGTCAATCAACTTCATGATGGCTTCCTTGAAGATCTGGGATATTTCTATGGCTGGCAGGAAGATACGATTTTCCTCAAGAAGTTGTCCTCGCAACTCCTTGATACCTTTGTCAAGAATAACACGATGCCCTTCGACATCTTCCTGCACTTGGTGGAGATCTTCCGTAAGAGATTGAATTACTTGAATTCGATGTTTCAAGGATTCTCTTACCTCAATGAACTTTTCTTTGTTGGGAATTACCCCGGCTTCCACCAATTTACTAAGCTTTACTTGCTTCATCTGTGACCATGACAACAGGCACTTTTCCATATCTCTGCGCTCCTGAGAAAGTACACTTTTTTCTTTATCAAGCTCTGTGGTGAGCTTGGCCAACAAAGTAGTTTTCTCGTCCGCAGCAATTATGATCTGAGATCCGTGTTCTATGATCTTCTCAACGAAATCATACAACACCCTGCCTTTGGAGGTGAACTTCTCATCTTTCTTGACGAAATTTGGGTCCTCAATGCCCACCTTTGCCGTGGTTGTGTGCGTGGATGGAGATCCACCCAAGAACATCTACCTACTTGATGGCATAAATGCTGCCCTCTATTTGTATATATATTGGGAGCTTGCTCCATTTTTTATCGATCTTCCAGCCAAGATATCAATGTCATAGCATCTGCTTTTGCACTTTCATTGGTAACCTTGCCAAGCTGGACTCTTGTTAGATGTAGTCCTCCATATTGACATCTCCTTCTTCTTGTGGTGGTATGCCAATCTCCGCATACTTGTGTCCAGTCTTGTCAATGTTCAGCCTTGAGTAAAAATTTTCCTTTTTCTTCCCTTTAGCCTTTGGAGGGACTATCTCTTCGAGGCCGAGTTCCTCTAGAGAGATCATTTGTTTCTTCCACTTTGACACTTGAGATATCAGCCAAGGGGGAAGGAAAGAGGTGTGAACTTCTGGATTCATTGTCAACTCAATTGTCATTGTCACTTTTGAAGTTATTGTCACATCTGAAGTTACCATGGGCATTGTGACAATAGGAGAAGTGTCGGTCATCATTGCTTCTGTAGACTGCACATTGAGCTGATCATACATCGACTCATTCATGAAAGTATTGAATTCATTTTCAAAAGTGATATCATACGTCGGTGAAGACAAACTAGGAATGGATGATGGAGGACTTGACAGTATATCAATCATATGAATGCTTGTCACCGAGGGAGTATCAAGTTGGGTTGATGTTGCAGGAATAGTGGATATCTCAACTATAGGAATGCATGTGGTAGGAATGGGTGATGAGGGAACAGGAGGTGGAGGAGTTCTTGAACTTCGAGGGGTATGAGGAACACTGGAAATCACAGGCGATGACGTTCTAGGAATTTCATCAACTACATTCTAAGGTGGAGACGTAGCTCTTTCTTGATCATGCCTAGGTTCCTGTTGATCACCCTCTTGTCTCTCTGATTTTGGTTCACCTTCGAAATCACCTTCAGATTCTTCTTCAGATTCTTCTTCAGACTCTTGCCCACTTTCAGAAACCTCTTCTGCATCGGATTCTGCTTTTGTTGAGTCTTCATCTTTAGTGGATTGGTCACTGGAAGTACCTTCTTCATCAAAATCTATCTCCTCTGTAATGGACTTTTTTTCCTTTAGAGTGAGATGGATTGGATTCGGTGGTTTCTCCTTCTGGGATGGAATGGGTATCTTTCTTCCCAGTAGTAAACTTGATCCTAGGACCTCTTCTTGAAGAAGTGGGAACAACTGCTGATTTATTCTTCATGCGGAGTTCTTGCTGTCAGCGAGCTTCTGCTTCAGATTCCTCTCCTTCTGAATCTCTTATGAAACTTTTCATTTCAAAACCATGCTTATGTAACCATTCTACAGTGTTGGCTACGATTGGCTTCAATATCTCTCTCATGCTGGTACTTTCTTTCCTAGACCATTGAATTGTAGGAAACAACCTTTTAGAAACCTCTTGTTCATCATAGACAACATTCATGATATCACCAGGATCTGTGGAATCCTCTAGTAGGTCAGCAATATCAAGGTCTCTGATCTAGTGAACAGTCAACCTACAATAATCCAGTTTGCAAATGGCTTCTTCATCTCTACAATCAGCCCAGATGTCTTCAAAATGGTACTTGTGATGATGACCCTTTTGTAATTTCTTTCTGACATCCCGGTAATCAAAATCAAACCTATACCTATAGGTCTTGATTGTCATGATTTGCATCTCAAGATAAACAGATTTGGCTTTTTGTATAGTTGGGATAGTATATCTGCCGATTGTCAGTGGGAACTTGAATCCACGCTTGTGGTTACTTCTTCGTTCTTTATGCACTGAAATTAGTTGTCTGCACATCTCCATGAGAACACACTTATCTGAAGGATAATGTGGCAGCATGTAAGGGCTGTCAGTGTAGCACCCTACTCTTAAATAAGTAAATGTTGGGAATTGCATAAATAAGCATCCAACTTTACTTACTGCCTTATAGGCCTCATTAGATACCCTCCTCCTCTCGAGAGCTGGATCAAAATTGAAAAGCAAAGGTGCGAAGAAAGCATCAGTAACCCACCTGAAGTGATGGAAGCTTTCCTTTAGTTCTAATTGATAGAAGAATTTATACATAGGTACCAGCATCTGATTCCCTTTTGTGGATAGACCTTGAAATTGTCTCATTACAGCTGTTGTGTACACTAGGTAAGAAGTCATATACAATTTCAATGTGGAATGGGCATTGATCAGCTGCTCATGTATTTCATCACTGATCTGTTTGCCCCAATCAATGTGCACCTTTTGTCTTCTTATAATCTTGATGTATTCATACATCCAATCATGAAAAGTGGATGATTCAGGCAAGCCTTTTACTCTGCTTAAAAATGTGATCATTTCTTTGACATCATCTTTGAAATCACTTTGCAGGAGTCCCTTTGGCCATCTGGAAATAGATTTTCTAGGCTTCTTCAACCATTGGGTATTTATTAGGTTTTTAGCCTTGTTGGGATTAGCGTCAAAGACTTATTGTGCTTTTTGTATAGAGATATCAATGTATTTCTCCATTTGAGGAACCTTAAACACAATGTCAAAGAAATTAGGGTCGAGTCTTAAAATCTCATGCCTAGAAGAATCAATCACACTTCTACTTTCCCTAATGTAGTGAGATGCCACTTGAAGGAAAAATTTCGTATTGTGTGCAATCGTAGGGAACATAGCTACCAAATGTAGGTTACTGTGTACAATTGCTCTCATCGGGTCAGGAAGAGGCTTCATCTCAGTTTGCTTTGCAAAGTCAACCAAGTCTTGATGGCCAACTTCTGTGTCTTTTATTTCTTCCACCTTGGAGACCACTACAGTTGGTGGATAGACACCTTGATATTTATATTTTATTTTTCCTTTTGCTTTTGCTTTTGAAGAAGACGAAGGTTTTCTGGTAGTCATCAAGAGCAACTGAAACTTTGATCAATCAACTTTGAAGGTCTTTGAAAAGAGACTGCAAACTGTCGAGCTAGAACAAACATTAGTCATTAAATAGAATGAGAATGCGGGAGATGAGCAACGACAATGAGCAAGCATGGAGCAAATGACAAGGCACACAAAATGATGCACAAAATGGAAGGAACGAGGTTCAAAATGAAGCTTGCAAGTTTGAAGTACTTCTGGGAAAAAATTGTGAAAAGTGTAAGGGCGCACTTTTTCAACGCCCTTACATTTTGAAGAATTCACTTTGGTGCAGGGGTGCTGAAAAACAACGCTCTTGCACTTTTCAGTGTTAGACAAAAAGTGAAATGTCAGGGCTCACTTTTTCAGTGCTATGACATCTCTCACAATGAAGTTAACAATTGATATGGCATTGAAAAGATGTGCTTCTTCATTTGGGAAGGGAAATTAAATCATAATGTGATGCTTTGACAATATGGAAGTATTGGAAGGGTTAAAAGCAACACTCGAGAACGCATTTTGAAGTGCATCAGATCTTCACTTATTTCCATTTCAAAGTATTGGCATAAGAAATATGTGAAGAGACCAAAATACGTGGGTAAGAACGACTAAAATGAAAAGAGGTAAACGTGTATGTGCAAGAGGTCACCACCAAAACAAACGATGGAATCAAGAATGTGTGATGATAAACCATAACGCGACTAGGGAAAGAGAAAAAATGTGCTTGATAATTGACAAGACTCCACACTAATGGTAAAATAAAGAAAACGTGTGGGTAGAAGAAAAACATGAGAAGAAAAAAAAAGATAAACAAAAATGCATATGTAAATCCTAAGACATGTACAAAATAATGAAGAAGAATGGAGAGAAAGTAAGAAGAACAATTTACCAAGAGAAAATGCAAAATTTGGTTGAGAGGAATTTCAAATTTCTCAAAAACGTGTTTTGTAGCTTGAGAAGATTTTGCCCGTCATGAAGGAATGAAGATAAAGATCATAAACAATGAAAAAGGAACAATATAACACTTTTAAGTGAATGAGAAACACAAAAACCTAACTCAAGTCGAGCAATTAATTTAGGCACAAAAAGTGGCATGATGAGCAAAAAATGTAAAACGCATGAAGAAATGTGCCTAGGAAAGAAAATGACTAAGTCAGGATAAAAAATGTAAGAGCGCACTTTTTCAGCGCTATTACATTTCAGTGAGAAAAACACTTTCATGCAGGGGCACTGAAAATCAGCGCCCCTGCACTTTTCATACTTAGCCAATTTTTGGCTTGTGAGCAAGAGCACACTTTTTTAGTGCAACTGCATTTTTCACAATTAACTAAGTACGAATAGTGAGACTTTGCGAAGGGCCTCATTTCGAAGGTCTTTGTGAGGCGAACATAGGGGGACACTCAAAATGAATGTTTGAGACTTTGGAATGCATTTTGAGGTGGCTTGGAAATCACCTTGTTTTGTGTGCTTGAACTTCACTAATCCTAGGAAACAAACAAGTTTCGTAGGGGGGTTATCCGTGGAACGAGCGCTGCTAGATTCTATGATAATAGCTGACTCCTGCTAGGGATCTTTCTTCAACCGTTCTTTGAAACGAATGAAGGGAGAAGAATTCTAGAATTCAAGTGCCTTTATCCATCCATTGGGCTTAGAGTCAGGCAACGACGACAACAAAAAAACTTAAAACATAAAGACTCAAAGGACATAAAAATAAAAAGTATTTACATACCGACGACAATTGCTTTACTATGTAAAGTGCTTGAGATGTTGCCCACTGTGAGGAAGGGAAAATGGCGTTTTGTCTCCATATGCTAACAAGAAACTATTCTCATCATGCAGTTGATGTATTTGGAAAGGTCCTGTCCACAGTGAGTCAAATTTCCCATGCATACCTTTGGGTTCTCTTCGTTTGTCCCACAAGAGAATGAGGTCACCAATTTGAAATTCTTGAGACTTGGCTTTTTTGTCAAAAAGCTTCTTCACTTGGTCCTGGTGTTTCATGATGCGGTCAGCTACTTGAACCTGGTTCTCTTCCAATTCGGAGAGATACATGATGCGCTTATCAACAGAGTTGTCAAACGTCTCATCCTCAATGGCCTTAGCCAGTTTGAGAGCTGGTAGTTCTAAAGTTATAGGAATCTCGACATTCAACCCATACAAGAGTTGAAAAGGAGACACGCCGATTGCTCGCTTCAGAGTTATCATGTCTGCCCATAGAGCATTGAACAAGGCCTTGTGCCACAAACGTTGATTCTCATCCACCAGCTTGTGGATGATAGTCACCAGATTCTTGTTTCTAGATTCCACTTGACCATTACCTTGCAGATAATATTCAGAAGAATGCGACAAAGTTATGTCATGTTGAAAACAAAACTTAGTAATCTCATTTGATGAGAAGGCAGAAGCATTGTTAGCAATGATCTTGTTCAGCACACCGAACCTGGAAATAATGATTTCCTTTAAGAAACTGCACACCACCTCTGAAGTAGCACGCTTGGTAGGTATCGCTTCCACCCATTTGGTGAAATAGTCAGTAGCAGTCAAGACATAGATGTTTCCTACTCTTGATGATGGATTAACTGCATCTATGAAGTAGATGCCCCATTGTTGGAAAGGTTCTTCTATCACAACAGGTTTCAAGGGAAAAGATGCCAACCTGGGTTGACCAACGAATTGTTGGCACAATTCACACTTACGCACCCAAGATTACATATCCTGAAAAAGAGTGGGCCAGTAATACTTTGCTCTCAGGATTTTGTGAGTGGTTATCGATGCCAAGAAATGCCCGCCACATGCCAAATCATGATAAGATTTCAGCAATTTTTGTTGTTGTTCCTTATCAATGCATCTGAGAAAAGTCCCATCCATTGCACGCTTGTACAATCCATTATCCCACGAGACAAAATTAGCTAATTTTAGCTTGATGGTTCTTTTTTCCTTTGGAGTCAAGTGATTAGGGCATTCTCCATATGTGAGGAAATGAGCGATGTTGGAATACCATTCGTCGGTGGTACTAACAAATATTACCATTGGGAGTGTACTTGGATCCACCTCTTCCTCGTCTGAAACTTCTTCATCTTCTGAAATTTATTTATTTGGATTATTTTCAGCAATAAGCTGACAAAGTCCACGTCCACGTATCAACTTAGTGGGTTTAATTTCCAGATCATACTCCTGAATCTTGGCAATCCAATTGCCTCTTTTTGTTCCAAATTCCTATTGTGTTAGGACAGACTTAACAGTCGAATTTGGTACCAAAACCTTGACATGGCTACTTAGAATGTAGAAACGAAAATGCTTGATGGATTTGACAACTACGAAAGCATGCTTCTCCATTTGGGAATATTTCAATTCATAATTCTTCAGGGGGAAGCTCATGAATGCAATGGGGGATTCAAAGCCTTCATCATTTTCCTATACCAGAATTCTTGAGAGTGTATGCTCGGAAGCATAACTGTACATAACAAAATATTTGGTGTAGTTGGGGCAGACCAACACAGGCGCATGAGCAATGGCCTCTTTGATGTCATCAAAAGCTTCTTTGCCTTCTGTCGTCCAATGGAACATGGCGTTACCCTTCATCATATTCACAATATGACGAGTCTTTTCAGCAAAGTCTAGAAGAAACCTCCTTAAGAAGTTTACTTTGCCAAAGAAGGAATGAAAAAATTTCTTGCTTGATGGTAGAGTAAGAGATTTAATTCCATTGACCCTTTCCAAGTCAATCTTGATTCCCTCTGTAGATACAACGTGACCAAGAAGTTTACCTTCTGTCACCCCAAAAGTTGACTTTTTGGGATTTAGGGAAATACCATGCTGATGACATCTTTCAAGAGTTTTCTCAAGTGGTAGAAATGTTCATGACATTGCTTAGAGAAAACCGTGAGATCGTCAAGATACACCATGATGAACTTACCCATCACATCGTCGAAAGTGAGATCCATGGCACATTGGAATGTAGCGCCAATGTTGATCAGACCAAAAGGCATCCTACTATATGCAAAGGTTCCCCATGGCGTCGTGAAAGTGGTTTTGTGTTGATTGCTTGAATTAAATTCAATTTGATTGTAGCCAGAAAATTCTTCTAGCATGGAGAGCATCTTGGATCCAGTTACATTTTGTAGGACTTGGTCCATCACTGGAAGTGGATAATTGTCTTTGAGCGGTCCAATTGGTTTAGATTTCTGAAATCTACACAAATGCGGATTTCACCATTCTTCTTACGAACGGGGACAATGTTGGCTATCCATGTTGAATGATGGATAGGGAATATTATCCGTGCGTTTAGCATCTTTTGAACTTCCGCTAGAATTTTTCCAGAGATCTTGGGGTTGTATTGCCTCTACTTTTGTTTGTAAGGCAAAGCTCCAACATTGAGGGGAATATCATGTTGTACTTCTTTAGGCCGAAATGATTTTAGATCTTCATACGAATATGCTAAGACATCAATATACTCCTGTAGTAGCTGAGAAAACTGTCTTGTTTCTTCGGCCGTGCAACATTTTCCAATGTTCACCATCCTGGGGTTAGCTTCAGTTCCCAGATTTATCTGTTCCACTTCATTAGATGAGTCAGAATCTGAGAGTTACTTTTTCACGTGGTGATCATGCTTATCAAAAAGCTTTTCCAAGGATACCAATCCTTTGGGAATCTTATTTCCTTTGAGTTGTAAATATTCTTCACCTGTAACAGGATCCATATTTGATACAGATTCTCGAGGTGGAGAATCGTTGCCCTCAAAATACAATTCATCAAAATTCTCCGCTTTCTCTAGAAAGGCAATGATCTAATGATCATCATTGAAAATTTGCTAGTTCTCTGAATTTTTAGGAACACTTGGGTGGAAAACCAACTCTATGGTGTAGGTAGAACCTTGAAAGTCTTTATATGGCACCAAGAGCGTGGTGGAGATTGTGAGGGAATCAGCTCTAGTATTGTATTCTCTGGGAACAACAGAGATATTAAAAGCTTCAAATTCCTCAACGGAATCCCATACTAGATTATGATAATGCCAGAGCCTGTCATTCTTAGTCTGATAAAGATTTCTTACTTGACATACTATTAGCTCAGCATCACCTTGTGCATGAAGATTTTTTATACCTTTCTTTAGTGCAACTTGCATTCCCAACAATAGGGCTTCATACTCGGCCGGTGTTATTGGTGTTATCAAATTGTAACTTGAAAGAGAAAGGGAAAAAATTTCCTGTTGGCAAAATAAAAACCATTCCTACTCTAGATCCAGTCGAATAGTAGCTACCATCAAATTTGAGTAACCAGACACCATTGGGATCACCAATGCTAACAGTGTCGAAGTCCAAAGCTTCATCATCTGACAAAGATTCATGGTCGAAGATAGATAAATCACCTGATGACGTCTCATTTGAAGTGGAGGAACTATCATCATTTTCTAACTCATTTTGAGTCGAGGATTCACCCACCTCATTTTTTTGTAGATAGTAAGTTCCCACGCCTGAGGATTCAAACAAGATCTGAGCTCTAGGATCATCTAATTTGGAAATTGAAAACTTTGACTCTTTTTCAGGAACCAACTTTTGCATCACACCTTCTACAGGTATTCTTGCTTTAGACATATCCATACTTAGTTCTCCTCCAACATCTTTGCATCTTTTGCATCCAAGGAGGATTTTGTAGGATGCTGGTACATCGGCCACAAGGACTGTCATTTTTATTTTCTTCTTCGGGTATGCAATGAATGCGTATTGCACATCTTTGATTTGGTCGATCAATGGAACTTGTTTATTCTCCATGGAGAAGTAATGGCTGAAAGTTCTAGTCATCTCAAGGCCCAAGGCAGTAGCGACCTTGGGGGGCATCACATTGTCGGATGCACCAGAGTCTATGATGCAGTTACTCAACTTGAAACCATTTACAAGTAGGGAGATGAAAAATGGATCAATGCATCCAGAGGCAATTGGAGGATTAGATACAAGGTTACTTTGTGGCATCTTGTGTTTAGGTGTAATAGGGGTATCAGGAGGTGTATCCTGACTTGGGGAAATTCTTTTGTCATTAACAAACTTGACAAGCCTATCAAATTGGTCAGGGTTGGCTTTAAGGTATTCAGCCTCATACATTTGAACCTTAGTTTTCTTGGCATGGTCAATAATTTCAAAAGCCTGGAAAGAATTTTGTAGGTTGGAAGTCGTAACTTCATTGATTGGTTTTACAAAAGGCACACTGGTCTTTGGAACGGAAGAATTAGCTTTAGGAGTAACGGAAGTTGATGAAGAAGGGTGAGGTGTACTTACTTGTGGATTTATTGCTTTCTTGGGTTGCCAAGGGAGGGGAGATCCTCTTTGGCAATCGTTATCAGCGGCTTCTCTTTTTCAGGGACAACAGTAGCTTGAGCTTTATCAAGCTGATTTTGTTGATGCCGCGTAAAAACAACATAAGTATCAGTCACCAAGTCATCTTCTTCTTCTTCCTCCGCCATTTGCAAATAGCTAATCTTGGAGTCGCCAGCCGATTCAGTTTCTTCTTCTTGGAAGAGATCAACATTTTCTTCTTCAGGGTATTCGGGCTGCGCATAATCATCTTGTTCAGTCTCGTAGTATCCCGCAACATTGTTAGCGGGCAGGGCTTCCAGAGCAAGCCTTCCTGGAGGTGCTGGGAGATGATTCTAATTTTTGTTGCTAGCGTAATCAGGGAAAGTCCTCCTAGGGATGTCCTTGTAGTTGCTACTTTTGTTATTTTTTGAAACTTGCTTTTTGAGAGACAAGACTTCATTTTCCAACCTTTGGATCATGGGATATGTGAAATTGGAGTTGGTGTTGGGAGTACTAACATTAGATGCCAAAGACTCTAAGGCTTGCATCCTTTTATTTCTGTTAGTTCCCATCCTGATTTCTCCAGCAAGGATCATGTCATCCTCTAGACTGGTAGCCAATTGCTGAGCCGCTTCAACATTAACAAGATTTTCCCTACGTAAGTAGAAACTCACCTTGGGTAGTTGTGTGTTAATGAAGAAGCACTTCAGGTTATGATCCGTCAGTCTTGCATCATTTGGGATTTGTGTCGCCAATTTATTAAATTTTTCCATGAACTCGCACATAGGCTCATGAGCTTCTTTGCGCATGGTGGTGAGTTGTGACAATAAAGCATGTGAATCTTTATCAGGCTTAAATCTTTCTTCAAACTTAGTGTGAAGAGAGGCCCAATTGGTGACAGAGGTGTTAGGAAGAGTAAAGAACCATTTGGCTGCAACCCCTTGAAGGGATTCAATGAACAATCTTATAGAAACATCTTCATGCTCAATGCCAAGAATGCCACAAACGATGTAGAATGCAGATATGTGCTCATCAGGATGTTGTTTTCCATCAACTTGAAACTTCAGGAGATGCTTCATGGATACGCGCGGCAGTTCGTGTAAAGGTGTAGCCAAACAGAGGGGACCAAAAGCATTTCCCCATGGTCCTGTAGGTGGTGCAGCCATAACTGGTTCACAACAGGTACCTAAATAGGATGTCTACGGTAAATAGACCAAACACTTGGGAGAGGAGATCTTTGGCTATGTGGAGGGTAGCTTATAGCACATTGCAGTGGTGACCTTACTCGTGGGAGAGTAAATGGAAAATCACGTTGCAACAACTCTTAAAAAATGAATTTGCTACTCCTTGAGCCCTCAATCCTTGTGTATATATCTGGTCCGCCAGAATGTAGATCTGAATATGATGGATATTATAAAGTGACAATATAAAAAAGGACAACAAGAAAGAGGAAACTTATCTACTTCAATCAAAAGCGTGAGGCTTAGATTGCATATGTCGTTCCCCAGCGGAGTCGCCAAAAAACTATTGGATTAAAATTATGTAATCAGCATTTCGATAGATTACACAAATAGGACTTTAGCCATAGCTATGTGAGATGTGAATCTCTCCTCTCAGAAAGGGGAGGCGCCCTTCTTACTGCTGAAAGAAGTGATGGTAAAACAAAAAAAGTAATTACAAAATGTACACAATACTTATGAAGTGGGGGGGGGTGTGTTACATTCATCCTTCTCTCTTTTTTCAGATAAGATGTTTACAATGCTTCACTGTTGGAAGTTCTTAATTCACAATAACTCTAAACTAACAATGAGCAGTAATGCCAATACCTCTATCTTGTCAAAGCAAAGCGTAGAGGTACTAGAAGTGATTAACCATAAACTAGTAAAATAAAAGGGAAAGCTCATGAAGGCACAAAGTTGTTCCGTAGCCTTTTCAATGGTGGATCTATGAAAAGTGTGTCATTTTTCACGTTAGAAGCACAAAGCCTTCTTAGACGCAACAATTCCTCGAACAGTATGAACAATTACAAGCGCAAAGTCTTGTAGATTATCCAACCAAATTATCCAAAGAGCATGAATAATTACAAGCACAAAGTCTTGTAGATCATTCAACCAAAGATAAACAAAACACAAATGAAAATCTAAATAAAGGATGTAACACAAAGTTTACATGAATTACTTAGAGTCCTTCAGATTCCATAAGCTAATCACCACCAAATGAGATCAATTCACAAGATTATTGAATCCAACACAAAGTCTGGTTTGCAATCTTCTTCTTTATTGATCAGATTTCATTCACAAACCATGAACACAAAGTTTCACAATTCTGCTTCAAAAAGGGCAGCACTTCGTTGCAAAATACTAAAGGATCCTTTACAATAGAAATCCCTCCCATTATATAGAAAGAGGGATGAGCAAAACTAGGAATCTAATTAAGGAAATCAAGTTAGGTAAGCGATTTAAGGAGATCTCACATAACTTTGACCAAAGTCAAAGTGTAATTTGTTTTCAAAAGATTACATCTTCGAACTTGGTGCAATAACAATTTACAAAAAGACATATAAGATGTTAGGAAATATTTACAAGATGCATAAAGGGATGCACCGGAAATGTCTAACACTGGAGATCAGGAACCTTCTTCATGTTTCCTTGCTTTGGGCGTGGAAGTCTTCGTATTTATTCTTGGTCTCTTGCACGAACTTCTCATCCAGACCAATGGTGTAATCCACAATGGTTTGAATTCTCGTGATCGATCTCATGGCAGATGAGTGAACCTTCTTGCACCTATCAAGATGCGTTTTTAGGTTATCCAATGTGAGCCTTGTATCACAAATGATGTTCAGAGAGGCTTCTGAAAAGTCTGCACTGTCAATCAACTTCATGATGGCTTCCTTGAAGATCTGAGATATTTCTGTGGCCGACAAGAAGATACGATTCTTCTCAAGAAGTTCACCTAGTAACTCCTTGATACCTTTTTCAAGAATAACATGATGTCCTTTGACATCTTCCTGCATTTGGTGGAGATCTTAAGAGATTGAATTACTTGAATTCGATGTTTCAAGGATTCTCTTACCTCAATGAAATTTTCTTTGTCTGGAATTACCCCGACTTCCACCAATTTACTGAGCTTTACCTACTTCATCTGTGACCATGATGACAAGAATTTTTCCATATCTCTGTGCTCCTGGGAAGTACACTTTTTTCTTTATCAAGCTTTATGGTGAGCTTGGACAACAAGGTAGCTTTCTCGTTCGCAACAATTATGATCTAAGATCTGTGTTCTATGATCTTCTCAATGAAATCATACAACACTATGCCTTTGGAGGTGAACTTCTTAGCTTTCTTGACAGCTGGGTCCTCAATACTTACCAATGTTAGCGGTTGTGCATTAGTTGGAGATCTTGCAAGTCTCTTTACAATAGTGGCATAATGCTCTACCCTCTACTTGTACATATTGCGAGCTTGCTCCATTTTATCCAATCTTCCGGCCAAGATATCCAATGTCACTTGCGCATGTGCTTTTGTACTTTCATTGGTAACCTTGCCACGTTGGACTTTTGTTACTGTGTAGTCCTCCATATTTACATCTCCTTCTTCTTGCAGTGGTATGCCAATCTCCACATACTTGTGGCTAGTCATGTCAACATTTAGCCTTGAGTATACTTTTTCCTTTTTCTTCCCTTTAGCCTTTGGAGGGACTATCTCTTTGAGGTCGAGCTCCTCCGGAGAGATCATTTGCTTCTTCTGCTTTGACACTTGAGATATCAACCAAGGGGGAAGGAAGGAGGTGTAAACTTCTAGATTCCTTGTCAACTCAATTATCATTGTCACTTTTGAAGTTATTGTCACATCTGAAGTTACCATGGGTATTGTGACAATAGGAGAAGTGTCAGTCATCATTGCTCCTATAGATTGCACATTGAGCTAATCACACATTGACTCATTCATGAAAGGATTGAATTCATTTTCAGAAGTGATATCATACGTCGATGAAGATAGACTAGGAATGGATGATGGAGGACTTGACATTATATCAACCGTATGAATGCTTGTCACCAAGGGAGTATCAAGCGGGGTTGATGTTGCAGGAATAGTATATATCTCAACTGTAGGAATGCATGTGGTAGGAATGGGTGATGAGGGAACATGAGGTGGAGGAGTTCTTGAACTTCGAGGGGTATGAGGAACACTGGAAATCATAGGCGATGACGTTCTAGGAATTTCCTCAACTTCATTCTCAGGTGGAGACATAGCTCTTTCTTTATCATGCCTGGGTTCTTGTTGATCACCCTCTTGTCTCTCTGATTCTGGTTCACCTTCGAAATCACCTTCAGATTCTTCTTCAAAATCTTCTTCAGACTCTTGCCCGCTTTCAGAAACCTCTTCTGCATCAGAGTCTACTTCTGTTGAGTCTTCATCTTCAACGGATTGGTCACTGGAAGTACCTTCTTCATCGAAATCTATCTCCTCTAGAATGGAATTTTTAACTTTAGAGCGAGATGGATCAGATTCCATAGTTTCTCCTTCTGGGATGGATTGGGTATCTTTCTTTCCAACAATAAACTTGATCCTAGGACCTCTTCTTGAAGAAGTGGGAACAACCACTGATTTATTCTTCATGCAGAGTTCTTGCTATTGAGGAGCTTCTGCTTCAAATTCCTCTCCTTCTGAATCTGTTCTGAAACTTTTCATTTTGAAACCATGCTTATGTAACCATTCTATAGTGTTGGCTAGGATTGGCTTCATTATCTCTCTCATGCTAGTACTGTTTTTTCCTAGACCATTGAATTATAGGCAACAGCCTTTTGGAAACCTCTTGTTCATTATAGACATCATTCATGATATGCCAGGATCTGTGAAATCCTCTGGTAGGTCAGCAATATCAAGGTCTCTAATTTGTTGAACAGTTTTCCTACAATAATCCATTTGGCGAATGGCTTCTTCATCTCTACAATCAGCCCAGTTGTCTTCAAAACGGTACTTGTGATGATGACCCTTTTATAATTTCTTTCTGACATCCCGGTAATCAAAATCAAACCTATACCTATAGGTCTTGATTGTCATGATTTGCATATTAGCATAAACAAATTTGGCTTTCTGTATAGTTGGGATAGTATATTTTTTGATTGTTAGTGGGAACTTGAATCCACGCTTGTGGTTACTTCTTTGTTCTTTATGCATTGAAATTAGCTATTTGCATGTCTCCATGAGAACCCACTTATCTGAAGGATAACGTGGCAACATGTAAGGGAAGCCAGTGTAGCACCCTACTCTTAAAGAAGTAAACGTTGGGAATTGCAAAAATAAGCATCCAGCTTTACTTACCGCCTTATAGGCCTCATCAGATACCCTCCTCCTCTCAAGAGCTAGGTCAAAATTGAAAAGAAAAGGTGCGAATAAAGCATCAGTAACTCGCCTGAAGTGATGGAAGCTTTCCTTCAGTTCCAATTGATAGAAGAATTTATACACAGGTACCAGCATCCAATTCCCTTTTGTGGATAGACCTGGAAATTGTCTCATTACAGCTGCTACGTACACTAGGTAAGAAGTCATATATAATTTAATGTGGAAGGCGCATTGATCAGCTGCTCATGTATTTCATCACTGATCTGTTTTCCCCAGTCAATGTGCACCTCTTGTCTTCTTATAATCCTAATGTATTCATACATCCAATCATGAAAAGTGGACTATTCAGGCAAGCCTTTTACTCTACTTAAAAATGTGATCATATCTTTGACGTCATCTTTGAAATCACTTTGCAGGAGTCCCTTTGGCCATCTGGAAATAGATTGTCTAGGCTTCTTCAACCATTGGGTATTTATTAGGTTTTTAGCTTTGTTGGGATCAACGTCAAAGACTTCTTGTGCTTTTTGTATAGAGATATCAATGTATTTCTCCATTTGAGGAACCTTAAACACAATGTCAAAGAAATCAGGGTCGAGTCTTAAAATCTCGTGCCTAGAAGAATCGATCACACTTATGCTTTCCCTGATGTAGTGAGATGCCACTTGAAGGACAAATTCCATATTGTGTGCAGCAGTAGGGAACATAGCTACCAAATGCAGGTTACTGTGTACAATTTCTCTCATCGGGTCAGGAAGAGGCTTCATGTCAGTTTGCTTTGCAAATTTAACCAAGTCTTGATGGCCAACTTCAGTGTCTTTTATTTCTTCCACGTTGGAGACCACTACAGTCGGCGGATAGACACCTTGATATTTATATTTCATTTTTCCTTTTGCTTTTGAAGAAGACGAAGGTTTTTTGGCAGTCATCAAGAGCAACTGAAACTTTGATCAATCAAATTTGAAGGTCTTTGAAAAGAGACTGCAAAGTGTCGATCCAGAACAAACATTAGTTGTTAAATAGCATGGGAATGCGCAAGATGAGCAACGATGATGAGCAAGCGTGGAATGGATGACAAGGCATGCAAAACGATGCACAAAATGGAAGGAACGAGGTTCGGAACGAAGCTTGCAAGTTTGAAGTACTTCTAGGAAAAAATTGTGAAAAGTGTAAGGGCGTACTTTTTCAACGGCTTTACATTTTGAAGAATTCAATTTGGTGCAGGGGTGCTGAAAAACAACGCTCTTGCACTTTTCAGTGTTAGACAAAAAAGTGAAATGTTAGGGTGCACTTTTTCAGCGCTATGACATCTCTCACAATGAAGTTAACAATTGATATGGCATTGAAAAGGTGCTCTTCTTCCTTTGGGAAGGGAAATGAAAACATAATGCGATGCTTTGGCAATATGGAAGTATTGAAAGGGTTAAAAGCAACACTCGAGAATGCATTTTGAAGTGCATCAGATCTTCACCTATTTCTATTTCAAAGTATTGGAATAAGAAATATGTGAAGAGACCAAAATACGTAGGTAAGAATGGCTAAAATGAAAAGAGGTAAACGTGTATGCGCAAGAGGTCACAGCCAAAACAAACGATGGAATCAAGAATGTGTGATGATAAACCATAATGCAACTAGGGCAAGAGAAAAAATGTGCTTGATAATTGACAAGACTCCACACTAATGGCAAAATAAAGAAAACGTGTGGGTAGAAGAGAAACGTGAGAAGAGAAAAAAAGATAAACAAAAATGCATATGTAAATCCTAAGACATGTACAAAATAATGAAGGATAATGGAGAGAAAGTAAGAAGAACAACTTACCAAGAGAAAATGCAAAATTTGGTTTAGAGGAATTTTAGATTTCTCCAAAACGTGTTTTGCAACTTGAGAAGATTTCGCCCAGCATGAAGGAATGAAGATGAACATCATAAACAATGAAAAAGGAACAATAAAACAATTTTAAGTGAATGAGAAACACAAAAACCTAACTCAAGTCGAGCAATTAATTTAGGTAGAAAAAGTGGCACGATGAGCGAAAAATATAAAATGCATGAAGAAATGCGCCTAGGCAAGAAAATGACTAAGTCAGGATAAAAAATGTAAGAGCGCACTTTTTCAGCGCTATTACATTTCAGTGACAAAAACACTTTCATTTAGGGGCGCTGAAAATCAGCACCCCTGCACTTTTCATACTTAGCACACTTTTTTAGTGTAACTGGATTTTTCACAATTTTAGTGCAACTGCATTTTTCACAATTATCTAAGTATGAATAGTGAGACTTCGCAAAGGGGCTTGTTTCGAAGGTATTCGTGAGGATTACATAGGGTGATTCTCAAACTAAATGTTTGAGGCTTTGGAACGCATTTCAAGGTGGCTTGGAAATCACCTTGTTTTGTGTGCTTGAACTTCACGAATCCTAGGAAACGAACAAGTTTCGTAGGGGGTTATCCATGGAATGAGCACTGGATTTCATGATAACATGCCTCATATTTATTCAACCTCCACATATCCTTGTACAACATCCCATTCACCACCTCTTACATCACAAATGCACATAACAAGTATAAACTTTAATCAGCCAAAAAAATCCTCACTTCCTCCTAGCCTCACAACAAGAAAACCTACCACATCAAAAACTACATCATCCAAGTCTGATGTCAAATTAGGAATATGTCAAGAAACCTTTTCCAAACATGGTCAAAATCATCCACCTATATCTAGCAATGGCTCATTCCAAGGAAATCAAGCCAATGATACATCCACCTCATACGATTTCATTTATCCCATCATTCCATAACCCCCTAAAGTTTTTCAACAACAATCCACATCATCTCCATCAAAAAATGCATCCAATGATAATACTTTGCAAGCTTACCCCCAAGAGATATCTACAATAGATAATTTAATGAAATCCAAGCTAATCCTACCCATGATCAAGAAATTATAGATCAATTTCCACCATCCACTCAATTTCCAATAAATCCCACTCCAAAGACTCATATTCCAAACTTACCCCTATCATTCCAAAATAGTAAATCCATCCAAGAATCCCACATACTTATCCAAAATTATCTCCCATATTTAGAATTGGATCAATTTCAAGAGACTAATCTAAATTATGAAGAAAAATGTCCTAAAATAAGTCACTTGATCAAGATACCAAAAGTCTACCATCCCATCCAATCATCGATCAAGCTCCCACCTCACAAGAATCTCATAATGATCGCACCATACCTTTCAATTCCATCCAAGATGAACCCCTTCCATCTCAAGATAATAGTAGCCATCAAAGTTTTATTTATAATCTAATACCTAAGCAAGTACATGATATCTATCCTTCCATCCCATCCCATGATCCCATTGAAAGTCAAGAGAAAATCACCCTTTCCACTCCATGCAATGATCCTCTTCCAAGTCAAGATCAAAGCATCACTTAATCTCCATGTCATAATCCTCCATAGGAGATTATCACACGTATTCAAGCTATCCACAAACCCCCTACCTATAAAATGGGTTCCCCACTTTCATCCAATTTGATTTACTTTAAGAGATCATCATTCCTTCCATATCACATTCCCCTAAAAATGGACTTGTATATTGTTTCAAAAGTAAAAAGTATCCCATTGCTAAAAGTATTTGTCAAAAAATGCATTATCAAGGCAAAGGGTTAGGCCTTCATGAACACTGCATCTTAGAACTCCTTTGTATCAAAGAAAATATCAAATATCACGGCCTTGGCTATATAGCTCACTCTCAAGACATTGGTATCCCTCATAAATCCCATATCCCACCATATAAGTCCAAAAATATACATTCTCTATCTTCTAAATCCATTTTAGGTCCTTATCATCCAAATCCTAGTCCACTAACCCTTCTATCCATCATGGGTTCTTACATTCCACCACCCATTATTCCTACGTCATAATCCTTTTACCCTACCATAAGTCAAGGTCAACAAAGGAACACACCCTTGATGCCCAAGTTCCAACATCCTACCTACATTAACCTACTCATAACACATCCATATCATTCACCTTCATCCACCAATCCCATTATTCTTGGAAGCAATTTTGATGACAAACATAAAAAACTTCAATCTCAAAATCCATATAAATTAAAGGATCAATATGTACAATCTAAAAGATATGTAAAAATAAATAAAAATTTGATCCAAAAGCAAAAAGAAAAATAAAAAGCCATTTGGATTCCTAAGTTCCTTATAGAAAAGGAAAAATCCAAAAGGCCACAAAGGTGCATCAAGAAACAAGAAAATTAAAAAAACTATGTGGATTCCCAAGATGCTCATTGAAGCATTGCATCCTAAAGAAAAATCAAAATCATCATCCAAAGTTGTTACTCCAAAAGATTCCTTCATTCCTCTCTCTAAAACTCCCCCACCTTCCAAATCCATTTTAGGTCCTTATGTCCCAAAATCCATATTCACTTCATCCAAATCCATTTTTCATCCATCATTCCACTACCCATTAAGGTGTGTGCTAATGTTGATCTTGCCAAAATTTCCACCCTCTCCTACACAAATACTCCAACACCTTTTCCACCTTTGATCTTGACAATGATAAGGATCTCCATAAGAATTGTGTATCCTATATACTTTATCTCATTCACACCCTTCAAGCTATATATCTTATCTTATCTATGTCTTATTTCCCTCATCCACTTCCACTTTTGATCTTCTTATCCTATCCATATCCTATTTCCATCGTATCAACATCCATCCCTTGATCTTGATCAAAACTAGGGGCATATACTTCAAAACATTTTTTTGGAAAACTCTTGACATGTCCATTTCTTTAGACCACATACCATTTAATGCATCATGCCAATACCTACATAGCCACATATCCCATCCCTTAGCTTGGATCAAACATGTTATTCCATTGTGAGATAGTCCTTGAAAATCAAATGAGTTCTCATCTCCTAATAAGATACCTTCATTCTTCATGTATCTATTTTTAGTTCATTCATCCATTCATAAATTTCCATGCCTTGCTAGACACTAGGGGCAAGTGAATGCATCTAGCTTGGAAATAAATCTTGACATATATTTTATCTCAATTAGCGATCTAGGCATCTTACTTGAAGTCCAAAAATTTGAAAAAAAAAAATCAAAATCCAAAAGAATAAGAAAAATTCAAAACCCCTAAAAATTTGAAAAAGTTTCAAAATAAAAAAAATTGAAAAATCCAAAAAAACCAAAAAACCAAAAAAATGACTTTGAGCTTGAACCAAAAAACACTTGTAAATATTGAACCTTACCATGCAAATTATACTTATTCCTGTAATGCACCACCAAGAAACCCAAAGGAAACAAGCCAAGTAAGCCTGGAATAACTTTTTTTCCTTAAAGCATTCCGAGTAAATTAAACAACATTGAGAAGGATATGACACAACAAGTCGCAACTGCACGACAACGTGCAAACATGTATCGTAAGAGATACAATGACACAATGGAACAATTGAACTATGATGGAATGATGGAAACATCGACCTCCAATCCACATCACACTAGGCTGAGAAACATAAGCCATAACAAGAACAACTCTGGCAAGAGATCACAAGATCAACTACAACTATATGATTTCTTGTCGCTACTTGACCACACACAAGTGAAAGACTAAACAAACTAAAAGGATACCAATCAAAGGAAGAAGTCTCAAGACACTTGATACAAGGTCAATAGGGTGATATGGAACAACCAAGACTCTCCTAGAATATTCAAAGCATAACTCGGCAAACAGGACCAACTACTAGGTCCTAAGTAGTATGATCGGCCTGTTGCGTACATTGTCATGCAAAATGATGCACAATCACAAAAAAAAACTACTAAATACCACCTCGGATCACCTGTAAGGTTACCTCAACTTAACACTACCAAATGATAACTTAGACAACCTCAAATTGGCCAATAGGGACCTCGAGAACACTACCAGGCTAAACCTTTGGATTGAGGCCCACACGACCAAACTTCCTAGAAAGCCAAGATACTTGCATGGCCTAAGGATATATGCAAATTGCATTGTATTCCTCCAGGTGTGCTCCTATTTTTCTCACATGTTGGTGTCCATTATAGGCGTTGGTGTCTCTGGTAACCAATCCCCATGTTGTCATCCTATGGACATGCAATTGTTTGAGGTAGTGAGCCTCCTAGACTCAGGGAATGGACCCCAAAACAACCTAAAATGTCCCATGTGGTCTAAACATCCACACAATACATGGATTTTAAGAAAAAAACAAAAAATTTAAAATGTTTGAGAAGAAGAATAACACCGGGTCACTTAGTGACACCCACAATGACATGGAGAGATCGAGTGAACTCAAAACACCCCCAATCCACTCCAAAATTCCCAAAACCAATCTGAATACACACTATACATCTAGTACATCCTGGAACCAACTCCAAAAGTCATACTCGACTCATCAAGTCACTCAAAATGGACCCGAAACAACTCAAAACCTCACAAAACATGAGAAGAACTATCATGATCATATGATCAACTCAAGAGGGGATCTCTACTCCCTCTAAGGAAAAAAATGAAACAAAATAGATTCTTTTTACGCACCAACCCAAGTGTTATCTAATATGATTATTCATTTACCATGGAGCTTAGGTGAGAAAGCTTAATCAACGTACCTGATACCAACACCAGCGTATAGAAAGCACAATAAACCAATACCAATTACGTTGGTTACAACCATCACCCAAATGGAGTGTTCTTACAATACAATGCTCTTAAACAATATTACAATGCTTTTGATAAAATTACATAATAATAATGCTTTAATGAAACAACTGGAAAGCATGAAAGAAGAGTGGGGGCATTTCTATAAGCCAATCCATGAAACCTATTCACCAGTCCTTAATGGTGGATTGCAATGCCACCCAACCATGTGGATACCAAAAGGTCCACCCCACTGTGCTCATGGAGATAGTCACATGACCATAATATAGTCACTCAAGAAGACATGGGGATAGATAGGATAACACTCACATAATACATGGAGAAGACACATCACCCAAAGCATACTAGATACTACTAAGATCCACTTTCCATACATGAATCATACAAGCTCATAGAGAAAAGTAAATAATAAGCATCATAAGAACTCATCTCTAATCTACTCATATAACATCATCAAGTAGGCATAGCATAAGATCACACAATATCACAAGGCACTACCAATGAAGAAGGGTATTAACCAAACAATATTTTTCATCCAATACAGGAGAGAACAACACTGATTAATAAAAATTAACCAACACTTACATGATCATGGAGCATCCTCAATAACACATTATACATGATCATAAAGCCATGCGTATAACATATCTCACACATGATCATGGAGCATCCTCAATTAATGTATCATACATGATCGTAGAACAACAACAATAACACATAATACATGTTAAACAAGGTCATACTAAGACCATATGAGGAATACATGCTCAAGGAGCAACATCACATAAGCATCTCCAAAACAATGGTACAATGCTATCAAGAAGATATCAATCAAGGATCATCATCAATAGAAACAACTCATGCTATGAGGGACAAATCCACCTCATTGCTCATGAATACAAAAGAGAGCAATGCAATGAGCTACGATTGAATACCATTAGGAATGAACACCAATCTGACATCCAAAAGATACAAACACCAAGGGAGAGCTACTCACTGCTACATAGGCCATTAGGCTCTAGAATGCACAAAGGGGGAATGTCATCATGCGTGCTCAACATAAGTGATTGCATGGATAAAACTCTCTCATGAAGACAAGGAGCTAACTGTATCACAAAACTCACCTTCCTTGCGAGGCTAACGGTACCACAAGACTCACTTTCCTTGTGAGGCTAAAATCTATGTACTTTTGGTATAACAGAGCACCAAAGAAAATATGGAGCTACTTATCTTTTCATTATTTTTTTACCCAATTTTTATGTAATTATCACTTGATTAAACTCCCAAAATTATGGAACACATCAGGTGCACACTTACATGCTAGGGCATGAATTGGGAGCTACTCCCCAAACTCACTCTAGGACCTAATCCTAGGTTCATCTCACTCAAACAAATGAGGCATTTCCAAATGCGAACACACATGGAGAAAATAAACATTTTGCTTACAAAACACAAGAATAATCGAATGCTAAAAATATAGCATGATTCAATTCCAAAATTCCTCTATAAATGAAATTCCATATAATATATCAACTATGCCACATCACAAAATCCAATAATAATGACAAAATTCCCTATTGTGCAAAAAGGATAAAAAGCATGAAATATAGGTTATGTCATTAAAGGCCACAAAAAAGCTTCAAAATTTAAATTGACAAAAACTAAATTTTGATCCCTACCCCTTTAAGGTATGATGATCAACATCACTAATCTCTACTTTGTTTTTAAAGCCAAACCCAATTTTCCTAAATTTGGGCAGCGTTTTTTTTTTGCAATTTCATGTTTTCAAATGCATTTTCTAAATAAATTAAATACTTAAGGAAATGATATTTTTAAAGTATGGAAAGCAAGACAATAACATTGCTACTTCATTGCAACTAATCTCATAAAAAAAAAATGAACAAGGAAGTTATGAGCAAAACTTACCTTACTAATTCTGAAATACAACTATGAAGAGAGCAAATCAAATCTTCAGGAAAACACAGAAATCAAACACTTGGAATGAAGCTCTACCCACCACAATTCCAACAAGAACAACCTTGCAAGTTAGTTCCCCCCAGAACTCCCACAAACAATATTTTAAGAATTCAAAATACAAGGGTTTGGAGAGCAATTTCTTGCACAAAGAAAATTGAATAATAA
Source organism: Sequoia sempervirens (assembly GCA_007258455.2). NCBI lineage: Eukaryota > Viridiplantae > Streptophyta > Pinopsida > Cupressales > Cupressaceae > Sequoia > Sequoia sempervirens. Next base: position 24,871 of record VDFB02389782.1, read on the forward strand.
CAATGAATTCATAATTTTCTTTTTAATTCTTTCAAAACACTATTCATTAAAATCACTAATTTAATAATAAAATTAGTTATGCTAATAATAAAGAATTCAACTCAAAGGCATTCAATTCGTAATTCCTTTACCTTTCTTTTGAGCATTTAAATGATATAATTAAAGCATATAATTATGAAATGCACTAAAATCATTAAAGCTCATTTAACACATGAAAATGCTTAAAAATTCACTTAAGCTAATATATGCAAACAAAATTCATGTTTTCATCACAATATAGTATGTATACAATTTGGAATTACCATAAGAACAACCAAGCTCGAATGCTAACTAAAAACGAAAATAATCCATAAATGATATGATGTGTTAAATGTCTAGGTCGGTATGACTATCTCTGTTAACCACCATCAGGGATGGGCATGCTTAGACTTGTGAAGTCAGGTGAAGTCAACGCCCTATACCTGCATCACTAAAGTAAACATCACAATACTTGTGCGTATCCATAATGGCTGAAGCACAGTATAAACTTCCCCAGTCGAGGTCACATATAATTATAAAGCATGATAAAGCAAGAGTGGGATTGCAACACCATAATCATTCTTATGGTTATTCCAATGTTATTGAATTTCCCACTTTGCTACAATCATAAGCTCAAGAATATAACATATCCATAATATCCATAATCAGAATGCCATAATCTACATCATGAAATCAGGTAACCATAACCATCTAGAACATGTGCATCATAATAAATGCATATAAAAGTATAAATTATCTCATAAATGCATCTCATGGATGGCAATGCAAAATGATCATAAGCACAATCATTACATTAATCTAACATATATAATCAAATGCATTAAACAACATATAACAACTCAAGGTACGATAAACCAAGCCACAAAAATTGGCCTGTCTTAATAATGCATAACCATGCCAAAACCACCAATAAAATATAACATGGCATTAATACTCAAAGTTCTCAAGAACAGAACTCATCCCAAGCACAAGGGAAGACTATGCATGCACCTCAATGCAACATCATGGCAATAACCAAAATGAGGAAACTTTACATTTCAAGGCATAAAGAACATCAAGTACATAAAAAAGCATAAGGAGATCTACACTCAAAAGTAAAGCATAGACATCACACTACAATTCCAAAACACAGATCATAAAATTCGAGATAACCACATCAACAAACTACAAATAGGAGAGGTGTTACATCCTCCTCCCCTAAGAATAAGCTTACTCCTGGAAGCTTGCAAAGACCAAGGATAGGCACAACTAATGCATGGTCTAGCAAACACATCAAACATGCCTAATGACCATTCAACTCTCTCCAAGTCTAGGCCATTCAACACAACACAAAAAAAATTCCATCACAAATGAGGCAAGTAACACTTGCATACTCTAAAAGAATAGCAAAATCTCTCAACAATTGCCATTGCAAGAGAAGAAAGGACTAACAACATGATCCAAAAGAGAAACAAAAAACTCTAGGTCCAACTCTAGAACCATCATCAATGCTAGAAAACTCCATCCAACCACCAACTCAAACAAAATATGGCACAACAACCAAAAGCTTCACCTCACCATGAGGTAGCAAATCACAGCATAGATCTCTCTATGATCTCTACTAAGACCAAAGCACTCAACCTTAGGGAAACTACCCAAAACTCAGGGGAAACTCAACATCCCACAAGGATAGAGAGCAAGGCCATACTCAACCCGAGTATGCATCACTTCTAGAAAAGGTCTTATTCCTTTATAGCACGAGGATTTCCACAAACCACCTGCTTCTCCATGAGAAGAAAAGGAAAACATATGGGTTCATAGAGGCATGAATCAAAAAAGATGCCTCACACAAGCAGGAACACTCACACCAAGGAAGCTCAACAATCCCAAAACTAGCAATAAGAGTGACACAATGGCCGAATTACAAAAGGCACAAGAGTGAAACATGATTTTAGGCCAACTCAAAGCTCAACTGTGACTAGCCAAGGGCTACACTACCCAAAAGGACCATGCAACCACAATCACTAAGGTGATGAAGAACCAACACTAGGGTCAACATCACACACTCCCAACCATGGGAACATACACAGGACACCCAATTCCACACACATGAAATGCATCCTCTTCCAACCTTATGCTAGGAACACCACAAAACCACTATGGAGAACTTCTCCAAGTACAAGGCCAACTACAACAATTAGCCGCACCACACAACCACTTATAAATATGATAGATAGATTGAATCACACAAACAAAATAAAGCACTACAGGTAGATTGAATCACACCTAACTATCTACCATCAGATGAATCACACCTAACTATCTACCATCAGATAAAATTAGTCACAAAGAAACACATGGTTTAAATTGTAGAGACATAAAACAATGCATCAATCACCTTCAGTGATATCTAAATACCCTTCACTCACACATGGGAACATAGAATTCACACCAAAAAATAGTTGTATAATGAATACACTTTCATTCATGAAGAACAAGGAATTTGCAATTCAACATATCTCCAATTAATGCAATACTATGCAAAAAATTTGAATAACAATGCATCTCACAATCATCATGATTTTAACCAATGCAACACTATGCAACACAAATGATTGAGCTATACATTTCTCAATCATTTATACATAACTCAAAGAGTTCATATGCATAACAATCAAGGAAGATATTTTAATTTAACCATTGTTCTAGTTTAATCACATGCAAATATGGTATATTCTTTGCAACATACTCCCTTACACATACTATCAAGGGTTCACAATGAACATGATAGAAAACATCATTTGACAAGATACATGACTAGCAATATCAACCATTTGGAATAGTCACCATAAAAAATAAAATAAGGAAAACCCTAAGCAGGAGAATTCATCAATTCAACATTAACTCATAATGAAGAAGGTTCCAATTTCAACAGTAAATAAAGTGTTACCAACAATCACAAAATAGATATATGGAGGAGTTCGATGGCTAACCAATCATAAGAATATTCAAAAATCCAATGCTAGTCCATACAACACAAGGAATAGTTCATGAATAACTGAAATAAATCATCAAACACGATACATGCTCACATAACATGGTGACTAATAACAACCACAATAGAGGGAGTAACCACAACATGACATCTGAGAAGACAACATCCAAGATGCACTAGAGAACATACAAAACACATCCAATAAATGAGTTGTCTACAACTCCAAAGCTAAGCAACCATTATGCAATATGCTATTTACTCACTTGCAACATTTATCTTTTCAATGCAATGCAATGCAATTACTTCATCATGCAAAGGACATATGTAGGGGAATACCATCACCAGCACATGAAATACACTTAATGCATGGAATAGGATCACATAGAAAAATACCATCACCTTAGGTGATATACTGATATCCACATACCAAATGAGGTCAACACAAAGAAGGCACTATGCCATATCAACACAATGCTATTACAAGTAGAATTTATAGAAACATCTAATGCATATCACGCAAGATAGGATCAACACAAGGCTATGGTCACAATGCAAAACATGAACATGGTGTAGGACCATCAACAAACCTTTTCACAATGTTGCAAGGTAGCAAGTCAAACAAAGACTCGTATAAATACAATATCCAATACAAATTGGGGACATACATCATTAACCCAATTGATCTATGATAACAATTTACATGCCTTTCTCTTATGAAATTTTCATATCACATTTCCACAATACATTCTTACTGAAGATAATGTATACAATGAATCCAATGCAAATATAATGATAACAACATATCATGAACATAAACATCTTACTCTTTTCACATTTAAATGCAACACATGTGCAATGTAGTTAACCATGATCACTCAGGAGCCAAGAAATATTCACTTAAGTCACATCAAATAATAAGATGAATCATGCCATCCCAAATAGGGACACAAGCCAAATAGGACCAATCAAGGGCCACTTAAGCAAACCATCCTGAGAAAAAACAACCATCAAGGATACCATTACACTAAATGGCACTCCTCGGTACACATGAGGGTCTAACTACCCTTAACACACACTCAACAATATATCATGCTAAAACAAACAAGGAAACACCAATACTATCACCAAAAGCATACATGCAAACAAAAACAAACGAAGATCCAACACAAGCTCACGAACAAGATTAGTGCACCAAAAATGATCACTAGGCTACTCCATAGGCTCTCAAACAGGGGTATCCATCATCCCTTAACTGATGCAACAAGGTCTAGGAGGTACTCTTCCTCCACCACATGCTACTTGGGTAGGTTCATATTGAACAAATTGAAATTCCATACAAGGCACCCAAAAAACTACCTAACCACCAACTCGCAACACAAAACTTATGCAACTACATCCAAACACAACACTAAAGAGGGTATCAAAATAACTAGAGAACCTAGTGTATGAACACGGGCTCTGATACCAGATGTAATGCCCTACCATGGAACCTAGAGGAAACAAACCAAGTAAACCTAGAATAATATTTTTCTTTAAAACATTTTTGATAAAATCAACAACATTGAGAAGGATATGACACAACATGTCGCAACTACATAACAACATGCAAATAGGTGTCGTAAGAGATAAAATGACACACTAGAACAACTGAACTACAATGGGATAAGGGAAACATCAACCTCCAATCCACAACACACTAGGTTGAGAAGGGTAAGCCATAACAAGAATAGCTCTAGCAGGAGATCACAAGCTCAACTGTAACTATATGACTTCCTATCACATCTTGACCACACAAAAGTAGAAGACTAAACAAAATTAAAGGATGTCAAGCAAAAGAAGAAGTCTCAAGACACTTGATACAAGGTCTATATGGTGCTATGGCACAACCAAGACTCTCCCAGAAGATTCAAAGCACAACTTAGCAAACAGGACTAGCTACTAGGTCCTAGGAACTATGATTAGCCTTTAGCATACACTGTCACACAAAATGATGCACAAGAAACAAAAAAAACTACTAAAGACCACCTTGGATTACCTCTAAGGTTCCCTCAACTTCACACTACCAAACAAAAACTTAGACAACCTCAAATTGACCAATCAGGACCCCAAGAACTCTACCAAGCTAAACCTCTAGATTGGGTCCCACACAACCAAATTGCCTAGAAAGGAAACTTGCATGGACTAAGGACACATGCACATCATTCTATAGTCCTCCAGGCATGGCATGCTCTGGCATGTTGGTGTCCATTTTGTGCGGTAGTATCCTTGGTAACCAATCTTCATGTTGTCATCCTCTAGATGTGAATTAGTTTGAGGCAATGAGCCTCCCAAACTCAAGGAATAGATCCCAAAAAAAATTGAACACTCGCATATGGTCTAAAAATCCACATGATACATGGATTTTGAGAAAAACTCAAAAAGGTTAAGAGGTTTGAGAAGAATACTAACACCGGGTCACTCGGTGATACCCATGGAAATATGGAGAGATCAGGTGAACTCAAAACACCCACAATCCACTTGAAACTTCCCAAAACCAATCCATATACACACTAACACATCTGGTACATCCTAGAACCAACTCTAGAAGTCATACTCGACTCAACAAATCACTCAAAACAAACCCATAATAGACCAAAACCTCACAAAACATAAGAACTATCATGACCGCATGTTCAACTCAAGAGGGGATCTCTACTCCCTTTGAGGCACAAAATATAAAAAACTAGATTCTTTTTAAGAACTAAACCAAGTGTTATTTAATACGATTGTTCATTTACCATAGAGCTTAGGTGAGAAAGCTTAGTCAACATACCTGATACCAACACCATAGTACAAAAAGAACAATAAACCAATATCAATCACCTTGGTTACAACCATCTCCCAAATGGAGTATTCTTACAATAAAATTATCTTAAACAATATTACAATGCCTTCGATAAAATTGCATAAGAATAATGCTTTAATGAAACAACTAGAAATCATGAAAGAAGAGTGGAGACATGTCCACAAGCCAATCCATGAAACTTGTTCGTTGGTCCCCAATGGTGGTTTGCAATGCCACTTGAACATATGGATACTCAAAGGTCCACCCCACCATGCTCATGGATATAGTCATACGACCATAACAAATTCACTCAAGAAGACAAGTGGATAGATAGGCTAACACTCACATAATACATGGAGAAGACACATCACCCAAAGCATACAAGATACTACCATGATCATACTAAGATCCACTTGCCATACATGAATCAAATTTGTTCATAGAGAAAAGTTAATCATAAGCATCATAAGAAATCATCTCTAATCTACTCATAGAACATCATCAAGTAGACACAACCTAAGATCACACAAGATCAAAAGGCACTACCAATGAAAGGGTATTAACCAACCAAGATTCATCATACAATATAGGAGAGAACAACAACATGAGTAATAACAATTAACCAACACTTACATGATCATGGAGCATCCTCAATAACACATCATACATGATCATGAATCCATATGAATAAAACACCTCATATGTGATCATGGATCGTCCTCAATTAATGTATCATACATGATTATAGAGCAGCAACAATAATACATCATACATGATAACCAAGGTCATGTACTAAAACCATATGAGGAATACATGCTCAAGGAGAAACATCACATAAGCATCTCCAAAACAATGGTATAATTCTATCAAAAAGATATCCATCAAGGATCAACATCAATAGAACCAAATCATGCTATGAGGGACAAATCCACCTCGTTGCTCATCAATACAAAAGAGAGCAATGCAATGAGCTACAATTGAATATTATCAGGAATGAACACTGATCTGACATCCCAAAGATACAACACCAAGGGAGATCTACTAAATCCGTTACATAGGCCATCAAGCTCTAGAGTGCACAAAGGGGGAATATCATCATGTGTGCTCAACATAGGTGACAACATGGACCAAACTCTCACTCATGAAGACGAGGAGCTAACTGTATCACAAGACTTGCTTTCCTTGTGAGGCTAACCATACCACAAGAATCACTTTCCTTGCGAGGATAAACTCTACATACTCCTAGTCTACTGGAGCACCAAAGACAATACACAACTACTTACCTTTTCATTAATGTTTTACCCAATTTTTATTTAGTTATCACTTGATTAAACTCTCAAAATCGTGGAACACATCATGTGCACACTTGTGAGTCGAGGCATGAATTGGGAGCCACTACCCAAACTCACTCTAGGACCTAATCCTAGGTTCATCTCACTCAAATGAATGAGGCATTTCCTAATGCAAACAAACATGGAGAAAACACACATTTTTCTTACAAAACATAAGAATAATCAAATGCTAAAAAAATAACATGATTTAACTGCAATTCCTTTATAAACAAAATTCCATATAGTATATCAACTATGCCACATCATAAAATCCAATAATAATGACAAAATTCCCTATTTTGCAAAAAGGATAAAAAGCATGATATCTAGGTTCAACTATTAAAGGCCACCAAAAAGCTTCAAATTTAAATTGACAGCTGAATTTTGATGGATTCCTACCCATTTCAGGTATGATGAACAACATCACTAATCTCTACTTTGTTTTCACCCAAACCCAATTTTCCTAAATTTGGGCATCATTTCATTTTGTAATTTTATGTTTTCAAATGCATTTTCTAAATAAATTAAATACTCAAGGAAATGAGATTTTTAAAGCATGGAATGCAAGACAATAACATTGCTACTTCATCGCAATTGATCTCATAAAAAAAAAATGAAGAACAAGGAAGTTAAGAGCAAAACTTACCTTACTAATTAAAAAGTACAACTATGAAAAGAGAAAATCAAATGTTCAAGCAAACACAAAAGTCAAGCTCCTAGAATGAAGCTCTACTCATCACGATTCCAACAAGACCAACCTTGCGAGCTAATTCCATCAAGAACTCCCACAAACAATCTTTTAAGAATTTAGAATACAAGGGTTTGGAGAGAAAATTCTTGCACAAATAAAGTTGAATAACAACAATGAATTCATAATTCCCTTTTTAATTCTTTCGAAACACTATTCACTAAAATGACTAATTTAATCATAAAATTAGCTACACTAACAATCAGACCTTCAAATCAGAAGCATTCAATTTGTAATTCCTTTACCTTTATTTTGAGCATTTAAATGACATAATTAAAGCATATAATTATAAAATGCACTAAAATCATTAAAGCTCATTTAACACATGAAAATGCTCAAAAATGCATTTAAGCTAATATGTGCAAACATACTTCACAGTTTAATAACAACATAGTATGTATGCAATCCAAAATTTCCATAATGGAAAATGGGGCTCAAATTCTAACTAAAACCAAAAATCATCCATAAATTGTATGATGCGTTAAATGACTAGGCTAGTATGACTATCTCCATTAACCACCATTAGGGATGGGCACACTCAGACCTGTGAAGCCAATTGAAGTCGATGCCATGTACCTGCATCACTCAAGCAAACATCACGGTACCTGTGCATATCCATAATAGCCGGAGCATAGTATAAACATCCCCAATCGGGGTCACATATAATCAAAAAGCATGATCACAACACCATAATCATTCTTATGGTTATTCCAATGTTACAACATCATCCACTTTGTTACAATCATAAGATCAAGTATATATAACATATCCATAATATCCATATCAAAATGCCATAATCTACATCATGAAATTAGATAACCATCTAGAACATGTGCATCATAATCAATGCATATAAAAGTATAAAATATCTCATAAACACATCTCACGGATGCTAATGCAAAATGATTATAAGCACAATCATTACATTAATCTAACATATATAATCAACTACACTAAACACATGTAACAACTCAAGGTACAATAAACCAAGCCACAACATTGGCCTATCTCAATAATGCATAACCATGCCAAAACCACCAATAAAATACCACATGGCATTAATAATCAAATTTCTCAACAACATAACTCACCCTAAGAATAAGGGGAAACTATGCACGCATCTCAATGCAACATCATGGCAATAACCAACATGAGGAAATTGTACATATCAAGGCATAAAGATCATGAAGTGCATAAAACAACATAAAGAGATCTACACTCAGAAGCAAAGCATATACATAGCACAACAATTCCAAAACATAGATCGTAAAAGCTGAGATAACCAGATCAACAAACTGCAAATAGGAGAGGCATTGCAATACCTAACTGAAAACATTATCCAATCATCATATCATTTTTTCAGTCAATCACCAATATTGATCTTGCTTAGGTGACATTATCGATCCTAAGTGCTTATCATTATCATGCCCTATGGAATTGATCATTCCCTAAAGTAGCATCTTAATCAACCAATCATCATTATCATCTTTTGACAAGAGATATGTTGCTTGTGTGACATGTTTTGCAGTTAAGCTTTTTTTTACCTTTTGTGTCTTTGGTTGTACCTCCTTATGGTCACATAGATCTTGGTGTGTCTTGTGTGGTGTACAATGGGGCATTGTATTTACCTTATATGTTATGTTTGTGGGAGATTCTTGCAATATTGTTATGTCCTACTTTCCTTGTGTGTCTTGGAAACACTTTTGGTGTGGCTCTTCATCCTTCATATACTAGGTCATTCATAACTTTTGTGCTCTAGGATTTTCATTTCTTACCAAGTTCATTCTTTCCTCACATATCCCAACAAGGTTTTGTAGTGTCTAGTATGAGCAAGGACTACCTTTTGTTTGAGCATCAAGTCCATGCAAGGGATAATTTGTCACCCTAGTTCCTCATACCTTGGTGCATACTTTCCTTTGCTATATCAAACTTAGGTTGCTCATATCATTGCATCATGATGATCATTCATCCTCCCTATACTTTTGTTTATCTTTTTACATGACCTTTCATCCTTCATCCTTTAGCTTGCCTATCCTTTTTGAGAGAACATTTTTGTTCTCCTAACTCACATATCCTCTTGAGGGGGCATCCTATTACCTTACCCCTTATCCATCCTTTAACTAGGGCATCATCCTTCTAGTCTTTATCACCTACCCTCTATATTTAAGCTGATAGGATTTCTACTATGGGCTTTTAACTCAAAAAACTGTTAGTATCCCATGAAAAGAAATTGCAGCAGTTGGAGAATATTTGGCATGAGACACATCATGTGAAGCCTAATAGAGCTTTCTACTATGGGATTTTAGCTTGAAAAACTGTTAGTATCCTATGAAAAGGAAATTTGGGCGACCAAAGAACATTTGGCATGAGACATGTCATGGCTTAATAAATGTTTTTTCAATCACCATCATTTCTCAGTAGGTTTTTGGGTGGTGGGTGCATTTAGACTTAGAATTTCAAATAGAGTATTGAATGTAGTGAAGAATTGGAGAGTCATCTCTACATTTGGGATTTCTTGCATCAAAATGAAGGGAAGAGGTAATAACCCTACATTTGCGTTTTAGGTTTATGTTGTATTTTGTGTTGTCACACTATATTTTTGGTTTGTTAGGTAAACTAAAGAAAATATGTAGCTGGAATATATTTTGGGTGCTTAGCTAAAATATTTTCTGTTGTAAGTGTTTCATTTGTAGTATTCTTTGTTGTGGCTAACGTTTGAGAAGGAATGTGAATTTAACACAACATATTGATGATGGTGAAGAATTGGAGAGTGGGTTTTGCATATGGGTTTCCCAGCATCAAAGTGAACAAAATAGGTAATAACCCGTTTCATTTTCATTTGTGTTCTATCATCCCAAAAAAATTTAGCATTTCTCTAAAAAATTACCTCCTATAAGTGTGTCGACCATAGCATTTGTTGTTTGTATTTCTTATGTCTTAGATAAACTAAACAAACAAGAAAAAATTGAAGAATTTGTCACCTGCATTTTTTATTTGGGTAAAATATTTTCTGCTATAAGTGTGTCATCCATAGCTTTCTTTATTGTGGCTAACGTTTGAGATGAAAGAAAAAAACTGAAAAATTTATCACTTGTATTTTTTATTTGGGAAAAACATTTTCTGTTGTAAGTCTATTGTCCATAGCTTTCTTTGTTATGGCTATTGTTTGAGATGAAATGTGAATTTGGGTGTTTGTCTAAAATTTTTTCTACTATAAGTGTGTCATCAATAGAGTATTGAAGGCAATGAAGAATTAGAGAGTCAACTCTGCATTTGGGGTTTCCTATGTTGAAGAGAAGGGAAGAGGTAATAACCCCTTACATTTGCATTCTAGGTTTGTGTTGTCACCTGCACTTTTGGTTTGTTAGGTAAACTAAAGAAAATATGTAGCTGGAATTTCTCTTTGGTGTTTGGTTAAAATATTTTTTGTTGTGTCACGTTTGTTTAAAATTTTCTCTATTGTTAGTGTTTCGGCTATAGAATTTGTTACATGTATTTCTTGGGTCTTAAGTAAACTAAAAAGAAAAAAAGAAAAAAAAAAAAGAATTTGTCACCTACATTTTTTATTTGGTTATTTATTTTTTTTAAGTGTCATCCATAGCTTTGTTTGTTTTTCCTAACATTTGAGGTGGAATTTGAATTTGGGTGTTTTTCTAAAACTTTATCTACTTTAAGTGTGTCAACCATAGAATTTGTCGCTTGTGTTTCTTGTTTCGTAGGTAAATTGAACGGATGGGAGAAAATTGAAGAAATTGTCAATTGCATTTTTTGTTCCTTAGGTAAATTGAATAAACGAATGCCACCTGAATTTTTGGTTTTTAGGTTAACTAAATAAGATATGTAGCTGGAATGTCTCTTTGGTGTTTGGATAAAATATTTTTTGCTATACATGTGTCATCCACAACTTTCTTTATTGTGGCTAACGTTTGAGATGAAATTTGAATTTGTCATTTAGACTTACTGTAACACACAAAGTATTCATAATTGTGAATAATTGGAGAGTGGGTTCTATGTTTGTGGTTTCTAGCTCATTGAAGTGAAGGAAATAGGTAATAACCTGCTACATTTTAATTTGTGTTCTATCGTTGCAAAAAAATTCCAGTGTTTGTCTAAAAATTTTTCTATTGTAAGTGTGTCAACCCTAGAATTTTTTCCTTGTATTTCTTTTTAAAGGAAATTTCAGTAGTCAAAGAACATTTGGCATGAGACACATCATGGATTAATAAATTTTTTGTCAGTCCCCATCATTTCCTGGTAGGTTTTGGGATGATGGGTGCATTTAAACTTAGCGTTTCACATAGAGTATTAACGACTATGAAGAATTGGATAGTGTGTTCTGCATTTGGGGTTCTTGATGTCAAGTCAAGGAGAGAGGTAATAACTCATTATATTTGTGTTTGTATTGTTTTTTGTCTTGTGTTTAAATATGCAAATAGGTAATAATCCCTTATATTTGCAAATGAAAATTGAAATTTTAGGTTTACATTGTATTTTTTGTCATCACCAAAAAAAATGTCCCATTTACTTTCTTGTTTCTTAGGTAAAGTGAATAAAATATGTAGCTAGAATATGTCTTTGATGGTTAGCTAAAATTTCCCCTATGGTAAATGTCATGGTATTCTCTGTTTTCATATATAATGTGAGTGTCTTCTTGCTTTGTTTCCTCATGGATGGAGTGTTTGGGTTTAGTGTTCATGAACAAAAAAATGTTCACCACAGTTAATAATTGGTTAATGGGCTCTATGTTTGGGGTTTTTAGCATCCAAGTGTGGTGGCCTTTTGGCCGAACCAGGTAATAGGTGGTTGCATTTGTGGATGGAAAATGTAAAAATAGGTTAGTGTACTATTTTGTGCTCCATTTGTTGTCATGGGTCAAAAAAATTTCACCTGTGATCTGTGTTTTTTGTTTCTTAGGTAAACTAAATAAAATATGTAGCTAAATGCCTCTTTGGTGTTTGGGTAAAATTTTCTCTACTATAAATGTGTTTTCCACAACTTTCTTTATTGTGGCTAACTTTTGAGGTGAAATGTGAAATTTTCATTTAGAGTTAGTGTAACACATAGAGTGTTGATGGCGGTGAAGAATTGGATAGTAGGTTCTACAATTGGGGTTCTTAGCATCAAAGTGAAGGAAATATGTAATAACCTAATCCCTTACATTTGCACATGCAAACTGAAATTTTAAGTTTGTGTTCTATTTTTTGTCATTGCCAAAAAATTGTCCCCTATATTTTTTGTTTCTTAGGTAAACTGAATAAAATATGTAGCTAGAATTTGTCTTTGCTATTTGGCTTAAATTTCCCCATGATCAAATTTTCTAAATAAATAAATAGTGGCATTTATAACTGTGGGCTTTTAGCTTGAAAAAATGTCAGTATCTTGTGAAGAGGAAATCATGATAGTTAGAGAATGTTTGTCATGAGACACATCACACGAGGTCTAGCAGCTTGTTGATGTTTTTTCGATCGCCGTCATTTTGTGGCAAGGACATTGGTATCATCCCTATTTTTTTGAATTGTTGTATTTTCTACTCTAGGTAAAAGTTCCCTTGCTTGTGTCCATTGTTTGTTAGGTGAATTTGGGAAAAAAAGAACCTGATTTAGTCATTGTATGTGTGTATATGACAACCATAATAGAAAAAAAAAGAAAACAAACACCTAATTCAAAGTTCATTTCAAATTAATGTTGCTTTGGTTAAACAATAGAACTAAGAAATGATAAAGGATATGATCAAATGGTCTAAAGGAATAAATAGTGCCATTTTTTAATACCAATTAAACTTGCAAATAAGTAAATCTCTATAATACAAATATTCTCTAAAACTAATGAACTAGATTACTTATTAGATTTTTTATTTTTTTTTTAGGCTGCAGAAATCGGGTTTGTATAGCACGACCCCCTATAAACTGCAGCGCGCTTGGTAAACTTTTTAACGTGACCGACGGCGCTGGCGTGACACGCCCTCTGGTACCACGGGACGGGGGAGACTAGAACTTGTGACCAACTACCTGCAACAGGAAATACTTAGCCAACCGAGCTAGGGCCCCCGCCCAGATTACTTATTAGAATTAATCATGTAGAATTTTTTTAATTTTAAGTACTTAGTAATTTACATATTCTTTTTAGGTAATCATAAATATAATTTTGCTTGATTCACATAAGTATTGAATAATTCTATATTCATTGAAAATAATAAAGATTGTAGAATGAGCTCTACTTTCAGTTGTGTTTTAGTTATTGAATAATTCTATCTTCGTTGAAAATAATAACGATTTGTAGAATGAGCTATACTTTGAGTTGTATTTTATTTGATTGTATATTCATTTGTTAGTTTTGTTGTTTAATATAAATAGTATTAACTAAAATAATATTCCCTTTTTTGCATCAACCATGTTATATGTAAATAAGAATGATCTTTCATCAGCTCATAAAAAAAATATAGTTTATTGTTATTTTCAAATATGCAAGATAAAATTACAACCAGTTTATGCAAATGATTTGACACTCTTACAGCAAAGAAAATTTTAGACAAAAACCCAATTTTTTTTTGTGATGATAGAGCACAAATGAAAATTATGTGGATAACTCCATGTATATTTATATGCACGACCTATTATTTATTTGATTTGCATAAGTATAGAACAAGCACCCAAATTTTTTTTGTGATGACAAAACACAAACAAAAATTATGTGGATAACTCCATGTATATGTACATGTATGATCCATTATTTGTTTGATTTATTGGGATTAAGGTGTCTCAACCATTGCAAATCCTAACATTGTTTTTGGTATTATATATTTATTATTTTAATTTATTTATTGCCTACAAATGTCTAGTCATCTAGTGGGATCCACAGGCTTGGTGGCATCCTACTTGGCGATGATTGTATGACACATGTTGCACATGTAGAGGTAGGCATACCACTATGAGGATCTTGACAAGTGTCAGCCTATGACAAATTCTCTAATAGAATGAACAAGTGGTAGGAGATACGTTTTGCATGAGGAAGGTGGGTGCCCAAGTTGGGTTATGACAAGTTGTAAGAGAATATGCTATCAATAGTCATTTATGACAGATTCTCTTACAACCGTAAGTGTTGTAAGTTATGACAACTGTCAGATGTGTAAGAGCATCTGTCATACCTCCAGATAGTAAATTTTGAGTGCCCAACTTATGAGGTTTGAATGGGAAGTCATTTGGAGACGTACATGTGTAATTTACGTGCTTTTTGGTGGCTGAAAAATAGGGCCAAATGCTTTACACGACCCCATGTTGATTCATCTAGAAGCTTCCTTCGTTGTTGTATTTCTCTATAAAAGGTAGCCTTGGGGAGTATTACTTATGTTGTTGTTTGTAGGTGAAGTGTTTTGTTGTCGATGTTAATCTACATTGTGGGTTGTTAGTTATAGACTCCCATTGAAGAAGCTAAGTGTTGATATTGTATTATAAGAACGTGTTTACTAGAATACAAAGTATTGTGCTTTTGGAGTGTGGGGTTTTTCACCCGAAAGGGTTTTACCCACGATATATTTTGTGTTCATTATGTTTATCTTTATGCATTTTTACTATCTCCATATGAATGCATTTCTAATTTTGTAATAGTTAAAGATTGTAAAGAAAATTTGCACTATCTCCCCCACTAGATTAGTGTTAGGAAGCATTTTCCATAGATTAAATTCCTTTTAGTTGGTATTAGAGCTTGGTCATTTTTTATTCCATTATTGGGTAGCGGGTTTTTTGTACTAATTTCAGTTTGAGTGGGAAATTTTACAGAGTATTTTCAAAATCTTGTTACAGGAAGAAGATGGCAAGCACATCCACAAAATTCGATATGGAGAAGTTTAATGGTAGAAACTTTTAACATTGGAAGTTGAAGATGGAAGATATGCTCATAGATCGTGATCTATGGGTTGCAGTATCTAGAATGAAACTAGCTAACATGACCCAAGTGTTATCTCTTAAAGTTTGCACCTTTATCAAGTTGAAGAACTTGATACTTTAGAGAAACATTGGATCATTTCAAGGTTGTGGGTCACCTAAAGTTGAAATGAACCTCCGAAGAAGGCCAGCTTCCTATGGATATCACCTAAACTATTAATTTGATAAGGAAAAAGGTAAGAAAATGCTTGCATAGAACTAAAAAGGTGAAAATAATAGTAAAACTGGGTGATACACTGAACTGTTAAGAGCTATTAAATACTATGACTGTCATACACTTAGTTAATTTTGATGAAAACTGAAATACATAGCCTGTTAGTGTAAGTTTATGCATAAATATTTTATGAATAGGTCTATTTTGCATATATTCTCAAGAAGGAAAGACATAGTTTCACAAACTAGAGGCTTCTATGCAATTTTGTGACACAATTCATATCCTGCATACTCCTACTTTTGCAAAAGGGCATAAAATGAGACAAAGCTAAAGGAGAAAGAAAATATTACAATGAACTTGATCAATCATTTGTAATGCACAATACTTGCAAGAAACATGAAGGTAAATGAACTCTTCAATTATCTCCGAGGTAAAAAAATTTGTATTTCTACTCCAAAAGACTGAGTTACAAAAAATGCTCCAAAACTGTTGAAAAGGACTATATTAGTCACAATCTTCAGAATTTTTTTTGCATAATCAAAACTCTCTCTCAAATGAGTTACAAAAATGGCTAAGTAGCCAAGCTCTAAGTTGCTCCACAAAATAAGGTTCTAGAAACCTCATTTTCGTAAGCACTCATAAAGCCAAAAATATAGTAATTGGATCTACTCTAAAAAGCTTCAATATGTGTGAAAAGGTCAAGTTTGACCAAGCCCAAGATAAAACTCAATAAATCAGCTCCTAGATATCCTCCTTGTGTTCCAAAACTGAAAATAACCTCCCTTTTCTTTCTCCAAGTCATAAAGATAAGTAAATCCATCTCCTTATTGTGTTGAAAACTTTATGACTTGTTATTTAGCACATGTTTTCATAATTTTTGCATTTTGTAGAA